>CAMPDV010005346.1:0-43447 GCA_946699065.1 Loxodes magnus
ACTTATTGTTCCTTATTACTAGATAAATTAAATTGCTACTATATATATATTAAAGAAGAAAAAATACAATAAATATAAACTTTAAACTATCATTAGTTTATTATATAGAATCAAATTAATACTACCATCTATTATTTTACCTAGTTTCAAATAAACTAAATAACCTGATAATATTAAGAAATTCTTTCTTAAGACCTTTGCAATGAAAACAAGCTTCTTAATTATATAAGCTTAGTTACCTTTTTAAAAATAAATAATTTTTATATTTATGAAGTAATAGAATAAATCAAAAGATAAGGGCTAATAATTGTTTTAGTAGTATTTAATCATGCAATTCTTTATAATTAAATTGGTATTTTTACTAGAATGATTATTTATTTCTATTAGTCTTTTATAAAAATATTTAACTAGCTAAAGTTAAATTAATTTATATGGTATAGCTAATTTAGTTTAGTATTTAAATTTAGACTTTCATTATAATTGTAAACAAACATATTGTATAATTTCTTAAACTAATACAAAATTATTTCTATTAGTAGCATAATTACTTAGTCTTAATTACGAATGTGATTTTAGATATACTAATAATAGCAAAATGTTATTAAAACTTTTAAAAGAAAAGGGATATTTAATATGATAAATAAAGAGAAGCAAGTAGATAAAAGTTTTAATTAGCTTTTAATTATTTTTATTAGTTTTACATATGCACATTTAAAATAATTTCCAATTATAACAATTTATTTCTGTTCTTTAAGCAACTAACTATTATTATTCTTCTTAAAGCTAAATTATGTCTATCTAGCAGCAAATTATTAGTAGTTGTTTATAACTTAATTTATATCTCTTAGAAATTATTTAAATCAAATAGAATATTTAGGAAAGATATTTAAAATTTTATAAAAGTTATTATTTTAGTTAAGACACTTAAGTGATTAAGATATTTGTTTAAAAGTATTATGAAGATTTAAATTTTAGATAAAAAAGTATTAATATAACCTTTTCTAAATAGATAGACTACATCAAAATAATTTTATTAATATATCTTCTTTAATAAATCATTTATGTTGAGTTCTACTATTTTTATTCATCCTATTTGTTTAAAATTATTAATATATACTTAATTTCATTTTCTTGATCTTAAGTTTCTATTAACAATGAGTGAGCTGTAGTATCTTTGATTTATACTTTTGTCTAGTCAATAATTTATTGCTATTGAGTTATTTTATTTGATATAATTTGGTAATTAAGTGCAGAATTAATATCAGTTATCAAACTAGAGAGTATTTTAATTTGCTTATAGATATAAACTCTTATAGTTTATCTTTATATTTTAATATTTATTTATGTACTCAACATTTTAGATAAATCCTATGCTTTAAGCAATCATTTTTAACTTACATATTAAATTCTTTTTTAATTATTTGTCATGAAACAGATCCTTACATTGAAGTTTTAAAGGGTAAACTATTATTTAATTAAAGGATTTGAAGTAAACTCTGCGCTTTATACTTTTTGTTTGGTTAATAATTGTATATAAAAAAGATCATATTACTATTTTAGCTAAATTAACTAAAAGCCAAATATCTAAATTTTATTCTTAATAAACTAAAATTTTTAATAGCTTAGATATATATTTCAATAAAAGAGCGAGAGCAATAATAAAGTTTAGTATGTTTATGAAGAAATTAATGCAATAATTGTAATTATATATACTGAAGAAAATATTTCTTACGCTTATATTAAGCATTCATTATAAATCAACAAATATAGGAAGAAGCCAATAAAGGTATATAAGTAGAGATTACAAATAAATGGAAAATATTAATTTAAATATAGCTAATAAATTTATTAATAACTTTAGATTTTAAATATATTTAGTATTTGTAAAAAATTAATTTTACCTTTATATTCAACAAAAGTCTCTATGAAAGAAAGTTATTATATAAAATTAGTACAATTTCTTAAGAAATATTTACAAATGTTTGTAAATAATTTTACGAATAAATAAAATTTTGCTTAAATAATCAATCTAAAAATTCTAAAAGTATTTAGTACAAGTTATTCTTATTATAAAACTAGCAAGGCTTCGCTTTTTATATCAAACTTAAAATATTTTATTTTAGCTTTTTGTTTAATAATACTAAATTTTTCAAATATTTAAAATAAGAGACTTCACTAAATCTTTAGAATAAATAAAGATAGAGTGTAATATAGTTTATTATATTATATGATAATTATATAAATATAGATATACTAAATCGTATATTTATTCTATATTTAAGAAATTCCCTTTTTGATGTAATTAATAATGGGATTATATAATTTATTTATAAATAATATATAAGTTTATTTAAGCTAGTTTTAATTAAGATTACTACAAATTAAATTGTTAGTTATTAGTGTTTTATTATTTTCCTTCTAGTATTTATTTAATTATAGGTATAAATAGAAATACTGTTTATAAGTTTAGTAGCTTATTTAAATAGTGTAGTTTACAATCATTTTTAATAGTCTATTATTTAGTAAAATAGTAAGATAAACTTCTACAGGGTAAATAAGAGTAAATATGAGAATTTAAATAAAATTCCTTTATAAACTCTTAGTAAACTAAAAGATTTTATATTAAAAGTATTTTAATAAGTAGCTAAACAATAGAGTTGCAAATATTTCTGTCAAATATAATCAACAAATTATAAAATACTAATATCATCATAGCTAATATTAACTAATTATATAATAAACTTAACATCAATCCACCACAAAAGAATCTTTCTTTTATGATTCAGAAAATCATAAGTGATTATTGAAAAAAGTAAATTAAATATTATTAATAGTAATCAACTACCTTGCAAGGGAAATTAGTAAAACTCTTGATGATTATTTGATTGCAAAGGAAAAGGTAACAAATAATTTTAAATATATAATACATCTTTATTGTGAAACATACAGAAGAAAAATTCTATTGTAAATCGATTTACTATTAATTAAAGACTTTAAATCATATTAAAAAGAATTTTCTCTATTTCAAATGACTCATTCAAATTAATTTTAATAAAGCTTGTTAGAAAAATATTTTTATATAAGAACTAAGAAAAAAATGATAAGGAGCTTGAATGCTTAAAGAAAATACCTAAAATATTAGCAAATAAGAATGGATATCAATATATTCTAAAAAATATATAAAAAATTGTTTTGCTTTAAATAAGAAGTTTCCTTTTTTTCTCTTAATAAGTTTTTTGCTTTAGATATTTAATTAAATTTTGTGATTCACTTAGTTTTAAAATTTCAGCAGGAAGTATAAAACATATCTAGGATTTGCAGGATTTTTCAGAGATAGTCTAAATAAAAAGTATTTAAATGAATATTTTTTAATTAATAATGCTTAAATAAAATATTTATTTAACTTTAATATAAACTAAAACTATTAAATAATATATGAAGAAAATTCTAAAATATATCATCTTTACATTTTAATTAGAGGCTAATAAGCAATATGATATCTGTTTAATATCTATTATATTAGCTTTTTTATTATATGGGATTTTTTCAGTTTATTTTTTATTTATAAATTAATAAATGCTTTAATATAAATTATTTAAGAGATAAAATTTAATTAATTAAGCAAAAAGTAAATAAATTATTTTTAATATCTCAACAAATTAAATTAGCTATAAGTCTTGCTAATTTATTAGATAAATATATCACAAAGAATTAATAAATGATTTACTAAGATTATATTAATTTGGCATTAAGTAATAATAGAATATTATACTATAAATTAGAAAATTAGTTAAATACATGCTTGATAAAGTAAATAATGGTCTTTAAGTTATAGGAATAAATGTAAAATACTTATTATTTTCTTATTAAATTATTAATAATTACTATACTTTCTAGTTTATTTTTATTTTAGTCTTATTTAAATTATCGAAATATTAAGAAGCCTTTATTTATCTCTATAAACCAAGGTTACTCAGAATTTAGGAATTGTTTACTTTAAACTTTAAATCATAAGTTAGATTTTAATTTGATAAATTTTAAATATCTACTAATTATTTAAGACACATAGCTCAAATTTAAATAAGCTGAAAGAGTATTAAAATTAATTATCTAAAATTTAAGAAATCCTTCAAGGAAAGTTTTGGATTGATAGTTGAGTTATTTATTTTCCTTTATATTGCTTATAAAAGGAAGGAGTTTTTTATGAAATTAGGAAAAATAAAAAGTCTACCTATAATTCTAAGAAACTAAAATAATAAACTTATAAAAAATTGTATTAGAATATTTTATAGTTTAAAGATAGTTAATAAGAACAAATTTAAAAAGAAGAATTGCATGCTTATTGAATATTAAAGACAACAAAATGAAGCAATCTATAAAAGCTAAACGTTTATTTGGGAGGCAATTTATGGAAAAATAATTAAAGCTTTAGTAAATTAATTATTAGTGTATGCTTTTAAAGTGTAAATTAGATTTTCTTTGTTGACTTAAAATCTATAATCCTTATTTTTTATAAATTTAATTTCCTAAATATCTTTCATTATTAAAATTTTTAAAAGCATGCTTCTATGTTTCTAAGAATTCTATCTATTTTACCTAAAATTTTATTTTTATATAATATTTGTATTTATAGCTAAATTTATTTCTTATTTATGCTTAAATTATTGCATCTATCAAAATCACATAATTAAAGCATGCTTTAGATTATATAAGAACTAGACAAAGGAAATAAACAAATCCATAATTTTTATTATATTTTTTTAAAACCGCCATAATTGTTCGAAGGTGAACAACAAGGTCATCTTCATCAGAGGTTGGGGAAGTTAAGTACCCATAATCGACACATGTCGTCCTCTGCTTTAGTGATGCAATGAGACACAATCCTACCATGTCCTTGGACCTCCAGCAAGTATTAAAGATTACGAGTATTCTTAAATTATATCAGTATTGAACATTTTTATCAGTACTGAATAATTATACCAGTATTGAACAAGGTCTACCAGTATCTGATAATTTTATCAGTAGCAAACATTCTTGTCAGTATGAAACATTTTTTTTAAAGAGCTGCGCATCAACGAAAGTGCTACGCGCTCTATAATCAAATTTATTTATTATATCTTTTAATTAGCCAAATAATTATTTAATAGCTTAAACTTATTTAAAATTCCTAAAAGCTTAAATAGAGCCTTACTTGAGAAAAAATATTTACGTAACTAGTAATTTTGAACAATGTAATGATATTTAAAAATTATTTATATTATCTTTAAAATTAGTAAGAAACTTAGCTGAAGTTTAATATTAATTGATTTAGTGTAAAATTTAAGATAACTTATTTATTTCTTAATTATAGTGTGAATTTATAGAATTTATTTAGCTATTTCCTATAAATAAATTGCATCAATTACTTATTATTATAATTTCCTGTAATTTATTATATTTCTGTAGCTTATTTCATATTTACTGAGATCAAATTAACTTAATTTCTAAATTAAATACTATTTTAGAATTTTGCTAAATGATGTTAGTAATTAATCAATAGTGTATGTTTAATAAAGTAGATATTTATAAAATTAATATCTTCTAAATCTTATAAAGGAAATAAAAGTTATACATATCTCATTAGTATTTATTTTAATTAATCTTAGAGTTTTTTAAATTATCAAGTTATAAACTTTTTATCTCATGCTATGCAAAGAGTTTATTACATAAAATAAAATTTCATAATAGAAATTGTTACTAAAGATATTCAAATAAAAGTGATATCACTCATGCTTTTATATACTAAATTTCAGCTTTTTTGTTGTAAAAGATAACGATAACAAAGTGTTCTCCAAGATATTAGAGAGGAAAAAGAAAAATATTATTATAAAGAACTTAAGATAAAAATAGATTCTAAATGTTCTTTTTAAGGATAAATGAAACTGATAAAAGAAGAGCTCAACTAATAGGAAGAAGATGAAATGAACATGGTAAAATAAGAAGGTAACATAAAATTTATAAAATCAAAATATAGTGTAGTTAGCCTAACAATGGTAGAGACACCTAATTCAATATTATTATATTATTATATTTAATTTCCTAAAGTTTAATTGAAATTTACGTAACTTTATAAGAATATATGGTACTAAAGATGAGGTTTTATCTAGTCGAGATATAATAAAGTTTTTGATTTTATTACTTATTTTACTAAGAATAAATACTAATCTAAAATATATATACTAACTTATATACACTTTGTAGTACAAAGAAGATAAAATAGTACTGAAGATAATAAAATACATAATTTTTAGTTATAATTAGGAGTGATAAAAGTAACTATATTTTGGATGCTTGTAAAGTTATGATTGAGCATTATTTTATTTTTATACGAAAAAAAAAAGATTATAAAGCGCATAGCACTTCAATTTCGCGCTGCCTTTAGAAAGTTTTAAAGTTTAAATAAGTTTTTCATTCAAAGTCTTCTCAGTACAAACAAGCTTTGAAAATTTTGTATTTTGTACCCCTAGAGACCTTAATTCTGACCTTTTTAAAATAAACGTAACTCGAACCTCAAGTCCTGCTTTTCTAAGATCCTGCTAAGATTTTTATATGGTTCTTAACGTACAGGTCACTTCATAATACAAAATTATAGTAAATCTCAGAGAAAGGATTTTCCCTATTTAAACTAACTTTTATAAAATAAATTAGATATTTTATTTATAGTTAAACACTTTAGGAACATTAAAAAATAATTAAGAAAGACTTGCTTAAATATCTTTAACTTATTTATAAACTAAAGTTGATAAAAATAGCAACATAATCAATTATAATTTACTTTTTAAATTATAATATGCTTTAAAAATTTATGTTGTAAAACATACTTTATAACATAAACTTAATTTAAATCAAAAAAAATAAACAATTATTATAGTGTATTTGTTCAAGAAAAATAGCTTGCATAAGAAAACTGCTTAAAAGTAATAGGAGATAGGTTCATTTTGCGCATAAATTACATCAGGATTCTTTAAAAAATTTACCTATCATACTCCTAATTAAAATAGTACTCAGAAAGGTTTATGTGGAACTAAAAAAGATTACCGACGCTTTTATTGTTGTGAAAACTGCTAGTATAAGTATACTCAAAGAAAAGATATTTAGTCTGAATAAAACCTCTTTATTTAGTAAAATCTACAATAAAATCTTAAGTAAGAAGTTTAAAAAGAAATTTAAACTGGCTTGATAAGTTCTTATTAATTTACTAAACAAAAAGTAATTTCTGAAGGAGGATTGCAAGAGTTTGAAGAGGATAATGAAACAAGAAAGAAGTTGCCATAAAAGAACTGATGTAATAAAATTTAAGTTAGTAAGATATGAAAGATTTCTTATATGAGATGTAAAGTATGTATCTTTTAAAGCATGAAAACATAGTAGAAATCTTCGGATATTGCCTTAATCCTTACAGTTTAATACTTGAACTTGGCGAATAATCTTTATAAAATTACCTAAGAAGCAATACGGAAATTATTTGAAACTAACGTATTCAAATTGCATATGATATTTCATTTGGAATTTAGTATTCTCATAGTTAGAATATTTTACATAGAGATTTGAAAACTAACAACATTATTTT
Organism: Loxodes magnus; assembly: GCA_946699065.1. Classification (NCBI taxonomy): domain Eukaryota; phylum Ciliophora; class Karyorelictea; order Loxodida; family Loxodidae; genus Loxodes; species Loxodes magnus. The sequence goes on from CAMPDV010005346.1 coordinate 7,610, forward strand.
AAATAAGAGTAAAAAAGCTTTAATTGGAGATTTCGGACTATCTCGTATAACGAGTGAATCTAGATCGTTAAGTGATAAGAGGTAAGTTGGAACTGTAGCTTATATGGCTCCCGAGTTGTTAGGTAAAAGTCCTAAATATAGCAAAGAATCAGATATATATGCATTAGGAATAATATTTTGAGAATTAGCTACAAGATAATAACCTAGAGAATAAAGGTTAAATGAGATGTTAGAAATAATACCTGAAATATGTCCACCATTATTCGCAGATATAATTAATGGATGTTTGAATTAAACTCCAAGTGATAGAATTACAATTGGAGATATTATTCGAATGTTATATATTTAAAAAAATTAAGAACAAAAACATGATTATTAAAATTCTGGCTCGTTTATGAACTAAGCGTAATTTTATAATAACTAAATTATTTAAGAATAGTTTAGTTCCGAAAAAGATTCAAGCAGTATTCATTTTTTATCGAAAGAAAACTTAGATTGATAGAAAAAAGCAACTTTTAAATAAAAAAAAAATTGTGCTTAAATATTTGAAATTTTTATAAAAGACTAAGTTATATAATTTAAATTCTTTTTATAACTTTTTTTATAAAGAAAAACATCTGAAAATTCTATTTTATTTAAGACTATAAAAAATAAAAGTTTTAATATTCAAAATTTTTTTATTTAACTGTAATAAAGCTCCCTTCAAATTTAAATGGCAGTCTCTAATTTCAAAAATACATTTATCTTTTTTATTTCTTCTAAATATTTGAATTTGCATAACTATTATTATTTAATTTATCAGTGATAAATCTCTTAAGTTTTGAAATATCTATATAAAATAATTATTAGATAATAAAACGAAATTTTAGTTTAATAAAAGATATTATAAAATAGTTCTAAGTAAAAAAATTTTACATGAGACTAAAAAATAATTTTTTTGGCAAATTTTTTCTAAAAGTTCATTTTTTTGGAAAAAAAGTTGTTTTTTAAATAAATTATAAGAGAAATAATTTTATCTTTTTTAAATAAAGTTGAAACTTTTAAAAAATATCTAATAATATTTAATATTAACAACTTTATTGTAATTATAGCAAATCTAAAGTAGATTCATTTATTTTTAAGTAAGGGAGCTATTTTTAAGAGTAAAAACAGTAAGTAGATGTGATAGCTTTTAGTTGAATACTTTAATTAAACATTTTGAAATTCGAGAATTTTTATTTAAATATATGCACTTTAGATTTGATTAGATGTGTAATATAATTTTTTTAAGAGATATCTTTATTCACTATAATTTTATTCAAGTTTTAATTCTGCTATATAATAAATCTTAAAAACCAATTGAGAATTTAAATCTAAAAACTTAGAAAACTTACTAGATTTTCATTATGCAAACTAATCTTAAAGAAACATGAATAAAATTTGGAAGTTATTACATGGCAAGATGTTTAAGAGATAGTCTAAACGTTAAGAGGAGTAATTGATAGTTATAATAATCAATAAAAACTAAGCATAATAAACAGTTTAGTCATATTAAAAAGTCTTTGCTTGTAGAATGATATAAACAAGAAATTCTTAAACAATCAAATAATAAATAAAACAATTTATGAATACTAGAATTGGATTTATTCCTGATAAATTTTAAAAGAATCTAGAATTTGCTTATTAAGAAAATTCATTTGAGAATTGGAATTATATGAACAAAATTTAGATTATTAATAAAGCAATCTTTAGCAAATACTTTCAAATAATGAAAAAAAAGGATATAGGAATAATAGCATTAGTAACATCACTCTTTGTAAAATTATTATAAAAAATTAAACATTTAACCTCTTTCATGTTGCCAAGTTTGCTTGATAGTATAACTAGAAGAAATTAATTAGAAAGAATTAAATTTTTGATTTGAGTTAAAATTATTAAAAAGTTCTTTAATGACAGATCTAAATTCAAGTAGTCATAAAATAAAATTTTCACAGCTTTAAAAACTGATTTAGAAACAAAAAATCTCATATTTGAAAAGCTCTCGCTTAGCATGCGAGAAGCATTGGGATCGATATCCAAATTCTCCATTTTTTTTGCTTCAAGATTTTACAAAAATCATAAATTACGCAAGATATTCTATAATCATTAGCTAACAATTAAATTAAACATATATAAATAAGATATTTTTTAGCTAAATTTTAATATAAATATATTAAGACTTTTCGCTATTTCATTTATTTAAACTGATAAATATATAAAAGATTTATAAAAAACTTTTGAAATCTAATTTAAATACTTTCATACAGAAAATTCTAAAATTTAAAATTCATAAATAGGAAATAAGAAATATTTTTAATTATTTTATTTACATCTTAATTAAAATTGATTGGTTGATTACTAAAAACATTTAGCTAAATTCAGGCTAAATAATAAAATATTGCTTTAAAATTTGAAAATAATTAATTTTATGAACTCAACTTAGAATTCTTTTTAACTATATTTAAGAGAAAATTTTCATAAATGATTTTTATTTAATTTTTTTGAATTTATTTTAAAATTTATATTCTAATTTAATAGCAACAAAAAAATATACTAAATTAAACTTATAAAAATATTCATTATTTTTAAATAAAATAATTCATTATTTTAAAGGGAAATTATTTTAATTTTAAAGTCATTAAATATATAGAAATTTTATATTATTTCAAATTAAAAATTAAAAAAATCGAAGATTTGTAGAAAAATAAAAAAGTTAAAAGTTTAATAAAATTTTAATATTTTAATTTTAAGTAAAAAATAGAAATACGCTTTATTTAAATTAATATTACATTTTTCATTTAAATTAATTTTAAGAGATTCAGAGCGAATTTTATATTTTAATTTAGTTTTCTTTGATAATTTAATTGGGTTTAATTTTATAAAATAATTTTAAATCTTAAATTTATCTAAAAATTTTACTTTTTAGTTAAATTATTAAAGATAAAGTTAAAATCTTTTAATTTTTAAGTATTTTAGATTAAAAATCCAAAAATATTTTAAAGATTATGAATAAAAATATAAAAAAATGAATTGACAAAATTAATCTTAAGAAAATAACAAAATTAAATGAAAAATAAAAAACATTCAAATATATTTTATTTTATTATTTTACTCAAAAAAATTAAAAATATTATGCAAAAAAAGTATAACAAATGTTTTTCAAAACAATAAGAAAAAAGCAATAAAAAAGAGTAAGCATCGTCTTAAAAGCATAACTAATAATAAATTTCTGAAGTTTGAAAAATATAAATTCTCTAGCATAATAAACAGAATTAAAAAAATGAAATATTTGAATTTTAATTGAGATAATTCTCGGAAAGACCAATAAAAAAATAAAAAATAAAAAATTCTTGTTGAAAGTATAAAACTTACTGAATGCTTCCACATTAGCCTCAATTGCCTTTAGACTTGGGAATGAAATATTCCCTTTTTTTATAAAATCAATTTGTTTCCTTATAACAAAATTATACTATTTCTAATCTAAATTATTCTACTTCTTTTCTAAAAAAAGAACAGGCTTATGCTACTATCATAAAGAACTTACTTAAAAAGATTTAGTTTTTTCTAAAGTTAATTTTTTTAATTAATATCTTCTTATAAATAAAATATTCTAAGACAAAATTTAACTCCTAATTTAAATTTTATTTTCGCTCTTTTTATTTGACGAAATATACTTTCAATTGTAATAATAATTTTTTTAATAATTATAATGATATAGCATTCTTTATTTTTACATTCTTTATTTATTTATAGTTCCTTAAATAAAATTAATTATTTAATTTTTATGTGTTACAGTATGAATTAAAAAGCTTATAACAATAATTTTCTAATATTTTAGTATTTCTCTTTATTTAAAAAAGTTAAAGAAATCTAAAAATAATTAAAGAAAATCCTAAAATAACGATTATAGTATTTTTTAGCTTTCTTAAGAGAAAATAATAGATTTAATGTTTAGTAATTTTATTGTTATATTTTGCTATATTTATACTTATTGTAGCTATATTTTATAATACTTTTTATAAGTTAGTCGCATATCCTTTTATTCCTTTGCTCACTCTAATTTTTATAATTATCTTATAAGCTATTTTTATTTTATTTTAACTAATATCTTAATTAATAGGTTTATTTATAATCCATTTTAGTTATATATTTTATCTTAGGCTTTAAGTAGCGTCTAAGTAATTTTAACAGAATTGAGGGTTATGCAAGTAATTAATCTCTGGTTTTAGGTATATTTAGCAAGTTATAAATAAAATAATAAAACTAAAATAGCATTAGTATAGATATGTATTAAAATTGAAGTTATTTATAGATATACACATGCTAAAGCTACTAAGGCATTATAGATTATTACATTTACTATTATTTTTAGTTATTTATGAAAAACAGACTTCAGTTTGTATTTTTAACAGAAGCTATTAAAACTAAATACGTTAATTTTAAAATAAAAGTTGGTGAAGCTTTATTCTTATTTATGAAAATAAGAAATGATTATTATTTTTAAATAAAATGCATTTAAGATATTTATGATAAATAGTTTAAGTTTAAGGAATTAAAAGTATTTAAAACTAATAATTAATAATTATGACTTAGATCTAATGTTAAATATGATATTATGTAGTTATAATTTAATTAAAGTCCTATTATTATTAAGAGATATTATTAATTAAATATACTATAAACATTAAGAATCAAGAGTTCTTAAATATTAAAAATCTATAAGAGGAACTTTAAGTTTGGAATCCGTTAATCGTATATTGCTCTAATCAAGTTCTCAAAATTTGAACTTAGAATCGAATGTGCTGAAATATTAAAAATCTGTTAGAGAAACTTAAGTTTGGAATCCGTTAATCCTTATGAACTCTGATACTGCTCTCATAAAAGTCTGGGTAGAGATTAAGTTATAGAACTGTAAGACTTTAAGATTTCAATCCGTTATCATTGCGTGCTCGGATCTATTTCCTTAAATTTAATCTCAATATGCAAAGTGCTAAATACTAAAAATCTATAAGATGAACTTTAAGTTAGGAATACGTTATCCGCGAGAGGTCAGATCAAATTCTCCAAATTTGAACTGAGAATCGAAAATGCTACGTACTAAAAGACTGTAATAAGAACTTTAAGTTCGGAATCCGTTATCCTTCAGAGCTCTAATCAAAGTCTCAAAAAAAGTCTGTGTAGAGTTAAAGCTTATGAACTGTAAGACTTTAAGAAGAACTTCAAGTAAGGAATCCTTATCCTTTAGAGCTCGATTGTTTTCTAAAGCATAATCTGCTTATCGAAAGTTCTGAAATCTAAAAAACTGTAAGATGAATTTTAAGTTTTGAATCCGTTATTCTTGCGAGCTCTGATCACGTTTTCAAAAAAAGTCTGGATAGATGATAAGCTTAAGAACTTCAATACGTTATGAAGAATTTAAGTTTGGATTCCATTTTCTAGATTGCTCTGTTCTTTTTCAGAAATCCCGTCTGAGTTACGAATAAGCGTAAGTACTTAAAGAGTGAAAGTTCAACTTATTTTATAGACTCCATTTCATTTGAGATCTTTGGTCTAGTTCTCAAAAGGAATCTCATTAGGGATAAAGCTGAAGTTCCTAGAAGATTTTGAGTAGAACTTTGAATAAAAACTCCATTCTGCTTTTTCTAAGGATTTTCACACGCTCTTTCTTTTTACCATATTCTTACTTAAGATCTCTGAGAAATGCTAAATAATTTCATTTACTAGCATTTCCGTTGGAATGAATCTTTGGTTGTAGTTCTTTTCTTCTAAAAAATTTAAATCGTTAAATTTTTCTCTTTTAGCAGTTCCGAGCTTCGTATTATCGTCTATTTTTTTCTCATTCTTTTCTTCCTACATTCTAAAGATTTTCAAAGAGCTTTGTCTTAGTAAATGTTCTAACTTAGCTACTTTTTTTGATATTAAGATTAGTTAAAGATTGTGTCCCTTTTTTAGTGCATTGCTCGTAGTAGTTTTTAAAGATTTTAGGATAGAGATGTTTTTGTTATTTATATAATAAAAAATGTGATTAAGTTGTAAAGCTGGTTGGTTTTTTAAATTTAGCAAAATGTATTGGTGCGGATTGTAGATAGGTACTTGATATAAGAGGTTAATATTGTAGTATGTATGTAATGATAGATATTTGAATTTATAATGGTTAATTATAATTTTTGATGGTAACTGTTATAAATTACCTTTATAAGCTTTTTAATCTAAATAATAATAAAAATGTAAGCGTTACCAAAATGCTTAATCTGCTAAGAAGATTACAACTTAACTAATGCTCTTCCAACTGTCTTACCTTGTGGACATATTTACTGTGGTTTGTGTTTGAATACTCAGTTCTGATTATAAGGCATAATGTAATGTCCTATTTGTTAAAAAGGATTCCATTTTAGATTTGAAGACTTACCTTAAGAAAGTGATTTAATAAGAATGATATTTTAAAACTAATAATACATATAAAAGATTTAAGATGCTAGATAGAAATTAAAAGAGATAAGGAAGTAAATTATGCAAAAATCTAAAACCATTACAACCAAATTATCTAACATTACTAATACTCTCATTATACCATATACTAATATCATCCAATACACTACCATTAACTACAACTAATAACACTAAAATATTATACAATCATCCTAATTCCCTATTTACTAATATCTAAAACCAACTCAAATCCAAACTATAACAGTCTAACTATATTCCACTATATAATCATCTTTAGTACTAAACCCTAAATTAACTTCAAATTATATCACACAAATAAGAAACTAACTATAATACAATACTAAGTAACAACAGTTAAACACTAAACAGACTAATTAACATAAACTAACCTAGTAGCAACAGTTTATTCAATCTAACTATATTCACTTTTTTAATTACTATATTTAAAAATTAAGTTTATTTAATATTTAAACTGAGTAATTACGATAAGTCTAAGTTTAAATTATAATTCCAGAATTTAGTTAAAGTATAGAATATTAAAATAAGTTATATTTAATTGGAGGAATTAACTAAAATTAAAATAAAGGAATAAAAGAAACTTGATAGTTCGATTTCGAAGGTAATAATACAAAACTTAGTGATCTAAATGAGGGAAGATATAATTTTGGATTAGCAGCAGCTTAAAATTATCTTTATGTGGTTGGAGGAATTACTAATAATTATCAAAAGTTATAATCAGTAGAAAAATTAAAGATAGGAAACTAAAGTAAATGATAAAAATGCTCTTAATTTCCATTTTAAATAGTCTGCTAAACTTTAGTAGTAGATAAAGATGAATAAAATATTTATTCAATTGGAGGTGTAAATTAGAAAGTATAAACTTTAAAAGATATATGAAAGTATAACATATAGAATGATAGATGGAGTAAGTAAAATTTGAATCTTCCTGAAGCTGTTGCCTGTCCTATAGTTTCTTTAGAGCCTTTTGTCGTAATCGGAGGTTGAAAAAATTGTTCTACAGAAGAATATTCAAGAAGAATATATAAAAGAAACAAAGAATAATGGCAATAAAGTTAAATTTTTAAAGATGTCTTTGCTTTAACAGAGATGAAAATAAGGGGTGTCTATGGATATGTTTTTGCTATAGAATAGGGAAGAGTTTCAATAATGAGGATTGATTTAGAAAAGTTGAGTTATAGAAGTGTTAAAGGGCATAACTGAGATAATAATAATATTGATATGATTAATATTATTGATAATAAATATAGTTTTATATGTAAGTAGTTTAAATATCTATAGTAAATATGTTACTACTTATTAATATGGTTAATCTATACTTATTAATGTTGTATTTTTATAAGTTTTTTTGTATGTTTAAGTGTATATATGATGTTGATATGGTAATGTAGTTATAGCTATATAGTTGACAATAAAGATTATTTTCCTTACTAGCTCTTTTTAAAGCTGAAATAAATAAAGAATCAAATTTTATCTAAACATCTTTAAAAATCTATTATTCAAATATTATCATTATTCAGATACTAACATACAGCTTATAACATACCAAAACATATTCAACAATGTCAAAAAACTATCTTTAATATATCCTTATATTTAAATTATACAAGTACAGATTACTATTTATCTAATCAAAACTATAATCAAATTATCATTAACCTATATCTAAATACAAGTCATTATTACTATCATACACTCTAAAATACATACTTTAATACCAACTACTAAACTTTCCTATACACATATATCAAATCAGGCCATTATAACCCCTATACTTTTGATAAAAGTTCAATCATAAATAAATTATAATAAATAACAACGTACACTTGTGTGATAAGCCTTACTTATTTGAGGGTTCTCTCGATCGGTACCAGAATATAACTAGGGTGCTTAAGTTAAGGTCTCAGAGTAACCCTGCCTCTATGTCGTTAATCTGGTTAGGAATTGGAAAAACCTGAAGACATGACTGAGACAAATTATATCTTTAAGTAGAAAGATAAATTCGATTGTGAAATTTGGCACAAGAATTGGATTTTATTCTATTCCCTTTTAACTTTAGCCTTCGGAAAGAAATACAAGAATTTTGAGAGTAAAGATAATAAAATTTTTATTTAAAAAACTGAGAAAAAAGTGACCAAAGAGATCGGACGAAGCCAGAAATATTTCTAGACTATTTTAACAACAAAATTTGGTTTTTTTATTAATCGTGGTGAACCTAATAAAGGTAGAATCACGTTTATTTATTTATCTTTAGAAACGTTCTCATCAGATTATTAAATCCTAGCTTCCTTATACTTAGCAGATAAAACTTCCCTTTTAAATTTAGTCTTCTAGGTAGTATTCAAATTAATACTTACTTCTGTGATATTCAATTTTAACTTAGAAAAAGATGCAAGAGAGTAGAATTTATATAATTAAAATTTTAAGTTGTCTAAAAATAGTGTAATATATTACTTAGTAGCACATGAAGGTTAATTGAACCAGCTAAATATTATGAATAATCCTTGAATTAAATTAAAAGTTCTGAAGAGCCCTACTAGAGAGTAAAGATTTCCTAATGTCAGTGTATCAGGAAAAATATTGAGACCTTTGGCATTACGAAAAGACTCTGATGTAGTAAAATGTATTCCTGATATTGATATTTTTGTAAGAAGAGGAGTGGTCACTGGAGATAACCCTTTTGAATTCATAAATTATGGAGTAAAAGCGTTATAAATTTGTCCTTTTGTTTAAAATTAGACTTTTCAACAGTGCTCTATGATCTTAAAACAAGTCTGAAAGCTCTTTTGAATTAAAAGCATCTTGTTGAGAAGTGATGATATGGTAAGTTCCCACAGCAAATTAGGATAAAATTAAAAAATCTTAAATCTTATGAAGAAAATAAAGAATTTCTAAGGATAGTTGATTTGGCAGGTTCTTAATTAAAGTATATTTATCCTATATAAAATCTATATAGGATAATTTAAAGTTCCAATAATTAATAGTGATAAATGCTTTAAATGTGGAAGATGCTACCTTATTATCTAGATTCTGGTTATCAGTCAATAAAATTACAAATTGCAAAGTTTTCCTGAAATATTCATTAAGACAACACAAAATGTTCTCATACTAAGCTGTATGTTCACTGGAAGAAACAATTTAGACGGTTCCAAAAACATTACTATATCAGGCGCGTAGGGGAGTAGAAATTAATCATGATTATACGAAAGAAAGATTATAGATTTATCCTACTTGAAACAAAATGAAGGTTTACAGTTAATTTTTAGTATTTAGATTTGAAATAAGAATGGCTACTTGGTATTTAAGATAGACTAATAACAATTTTATAACATAAGCTTCCTAATTTGAACATAAGTTATTAAAGATTTAAATATATTAATTAAAAGTAGGTAAATTATTGTTTAAGGGGTATAAAAATAAAGATTGGCTTTTAAAATTTAATTTAATAAAATCTAAATAAATTAGGCGAAAAATAAAGTTTAACAAGTTTGGATTCAAAAATTAGATAGATATAACTTATATTAATTATTGAAATGATAGATAATTAATTAAATATATAGCTTTTATATATTATCGTATAAAGAAAATAATCAGTTTAGTTTTATTGAATGTAATAATTCTTAAGCTTTCTAAATTAAGCTTATATCTTATAAAAGTTAAAGATATCTTAAAATCTTATTGATATAATTATCTGGCTTATTCTATTTATTCCTTAGACTAATTACACTTCAATATTTAAACTTTTATTTTAGTATTATTTAACTTCTAAATCTTTCTTCTGTTTCAGTATTAAGTTCCACTTACGAAGTAAATTTATCTAGCATAGTTCTTTCCTTTAAATTAAAATCTGCTGACTTATTTTAATATCATGCTTTTAAACTCTCCTTTGCTTCTGTTTGACTGTAGTAGAATCTTACAAAAAAGCATTTTCTCCACTAAATTGCAATAAAGTCTATCATTGATATTGAAAGGCATAACTGTAAATCTAAATTTAAAGATTCCTTAGTCTAAATTTTAAGCATTTGCTAACGTTATTTGGTTACCTTTAAACAGCTTAAGCAAACTCATGGATTTAAGAAGCAAAAATAATTTTCCTAATTTTGTTTGCTGAAAGATATTAAGTTTCAGCTAAGAGTCAATAAAGCCAAAATTTTATACGAGACGCTAAATAAAAATTTGAGAAAGAGCTTAGAAACTAGCTATCTAAAACGAATGGAAACGATGGTTTTCATATTTATAAGGACAATAAGCTATTTTGGGTAAGAGGAGATAAAGATGTTTTGCCATAAAGATAATAAATAGGATGATAAGGTATTAGAGATACTAAAGGGATAAATATTATGTTTTACTGGTGCTTTCTGAAACTAATAAATAGTAGATATAATCTAGAATAAATATAAATGGTGTGATATAGATTCTAGTTTAATAGGAGTTAAATGTGGTAGATAATGTTAATCTGTTATATGAATAGAAAGTTGGTTAGTAAGACATATTAATGAATGATATGTTTTACATGTTTATAAATTAGGCTTAGATACTATTGCTCCCTATCTACATGAAAAGGAATAGATAAGGTTAGCTCTGTATTATATGGAATTGTATTTTGGAATAACTTTGATGAGGATTGTAGGTGTGGACTGATTTGATATAGTATTAATAAGTTGATTCTTTGAACTTAAGATTAAATTAGAAGTTATCTTGCTTAATTAACCTCTCTTAAGTATTTAAGATTAATTAAAATTAATCTAAACTTCTTAATTAGTCTCAACCAATACACTATAAGGATAAAACCACTTTACAACACCATTCATTATCAATTCAAATCACTACACCAATATCATACCATACAGTTTAACTGCCTCCAATTAATTACTCTAAAACTATCTTACATCATAACCAAATCTATAGCATACACACACCAACTAACTCAAAACTAATTTTTAAGAACTAGCATACAACTAAGACTAACCATTAGAAAGCTTAGTCTCTTCTTAAACAACAGAAACTAATTAATTAGCCAACTAATATTAGGCTACAGCTCATTACTGATAGGTCTCTTAGTAGCTTAGTAGAAATAAAACTAAGAGATTAAGAGTTAAGATAGCTTTATTTAATCAAGTAATGCTAATACATTTTCTGAGAACACTTCTTTAGATGTTAATAGACCTTAAAGAAAAGCTCTTAGCAAATCATAACAGATAGATGCTTCAAACAAGATTGAATAAGTAGAGTAAAGAGAATCGTAGTTTAATACTTTGAATAGTACTGCAATCTGTTCTTATGATATTCAATCTGTAAAATAAAGTTAGAAGTTGATGAGGAGGAAAAAGCCTCTTTAGTGAAATAATAAGGTAATAAAAAAGTTAGTTAAACCAGATTTAAATTTAAGCAGAAAAAGGATAGATAAATTATTTATCTTATTAGGCTAAAAATGATAAGTTTGCTTAAAGACACTTAAAAGAAGCTAAATTTATAGCAGCTACAACATTAATTTAATAGCTTTTAATCTTTATTTTTAAGAAGTTCTAATTAAAGCAATATAAAAGAGAATAAAACAATAAGCTTAATAAAAGAAATAAGTCTTTATCTATAACAGATAGGTAATACTAGTATAAAGCTTTATTAAACAAACTTAACTTTCAAAACATAAGAAACAGAAAACATTCAAGTACTTTACATTTTTAAGAAGTAGGAATAAAACCTAGTTATCAACTATAATTTACCAAAAATTTAAGACTTACAAAATAATAGTAGTTTCTCAGTACAAAATTAGATATAATCACAAAAACCAACTAATTGAAAGATGTAAAATCAACTCTAACAAATTAGCAGAGATTGAAGGCTTAACAAAGGCATATCAATGAAGACCCGAATAAATAAAGGCAAATTAAATTTCATTTAAGTAAGGTAACGGATTCTATATTAAACAATGTCTAAATAAGTTTTGCTATAAGATAATAGATTTAATAAGAAAATTAAAAACAGCTAGAGCAGCAAATAGTTATTGAACAATTATGAATAACTTCAGCTATATAATGCTGAATAAACGAATTAGAGATTACTAAAAGAAAATAAACTAAAGAGATAGTTCTAGGTAGAATGAACGTGAGTTTTGATCTAATGAGGTTATTTAAGCTATCTCAAGAGTTTCAAGCGTGAAACTTTTCTTGCATTTTTGTTCAAGATCGGTGTTCTACAATCTGTATTTTTTAGCTCAGTATTTTAATGGAGAATTTTCTTTGATTAGTAGAAAGTTTGTTCTTGATCTTGAAAATAAAAATCTGTCTAAGCAATAGAATATAGTGTACACGTCTTTAAATGAATATTGCTCAGCATTTTTTGATCTTTGTACTGCTATGAAAGAGTTGAATGTTGCTGAGTTGTATTTAGTAGGCAAGAAAGAAATTAGTAATTTCTTTTTATCCTTAATTAGTCTTTCTATTTAACCATAGTCTCTATATGATGATACTAGTTTAATACTCAGTACTTAAATAATATTTATAATTGGTCTAAAATGAATCTTGGTCTGTATTTTGAACTATTGTAATTGTAATGATTGATAATAAAGCATTGTATTAAAGTTGTGGTTGTACTTAAACTGGTTTAAAGTGAGTTACTTGTTATTTAGAAAAAGGTTTTGTTGATTAATCTGAAAGATAGGTTCCATCAATAAGTAATATAGTTTATTCCATTCCTTTTATATCCTAATAAGTAAAATTAAGTTCTTATCATATTGCTTTTATTTAGTCTTATTCTTATTTTAATTTTTATCTTCTTAAATATCACTAAGTAAGCCTTAGTAGTGTAGCTTTGTTACATATCAAGAAAATCACACTATTTGGATCTAAGTTTGTCTCGTTAGGAATGATAAAAACATTAACTACCATAATTTTGCTATTATTTCCATTTTCTAATTTCTAAGAACTACTAACTAGTCAAATTGATCGTGATATAGTTAAGCTATTCCAGCTTTATCGCTTTTTCCGCTTATTAGAAACAATGAAGGACTGAACACCCATATCTTTCTTTCAGAAGGAAGTTTCTTTTAAATTTAAGAGAGGAGACTCTAGGAACTTAAAATAAGAATATGCTTCTTTACTTGTACTCTTGAGAAAAATGGCCTGAAAAAGGGCAAATTAAGAAAGTTGTAGAATGGTTATTTTGTTTGATAATATCCTAAGCATATATAGGTTCCAAATGATCTGCTTAGATAAGCTATCTATAGCTTTTATATCTATATTTTTGGTTAAACTTTTATAAATAAGTGATTTATTTTGGAAAAGTTATCTTTCATAAGAAAAGCCTTATCTGTTATATATAACTATCAATGATAGTAGTGATAGTTTCTTGAGGTTAAAAAGAAAGTTTGGTATAATGAGCCTTTATTAAGTCTTATACTTATAAAGGTAGAGATTTACCTAATATAATTGAAATAATTTAAGTTTGATTTAATGCTTATAGACTATATGGTTATTATGCTTTTAGGATATAATATTTTTTATTTAATTTAATAGTTTAATATCAATCATTAACTCTAGATACTTTCCTTTTATTTTACTAATTTAATCAACAACTGCTAAATTTATAGGTAATTAGGAGTATCAAATTAACTAGTGTAAACAATTAATTCAGATACAAATTATTCAGCAAAGGCATCTAGCTTTTAAATGTAACAAGTATAATACCTTTATAAACTCCTAGAATCAACACTATTTCAACCATACTTTTCAAACATTTCCTTTAACTTCCACTAACAAACGCTAGATACTAAATCAAACCTACTCAGATCCTCTTTATAACTGCAAGTCAGATCATTCTAAGCGAGGAGAATAGCTGTGATAGAGTAAATTACTATACAAAAGATTTAGCAACTAAACTCTAAAGTCTCTTCCTCAATAATAACAAATAACTCAAAGAAGCTACTATCTAATCAGTTCTTAAACGACCAGGATTAATTTCAATCTTAAAGAATTGTAGATAAATAAGAACACAATAGTCTTAAAAAGAAGTTAAATCCTTATCTAACTAACTAAATTGCTTTATAAAGGATAATATATTTAAACAACAATAAACACCTTAAACCACTCTAGTTCAAACCAAAACTACTTTATGGTCAAAAGCAGCAACACAAATTTCCAACAAGGTAAATCAACAATAGCCAAGCCAATTAAAAGTAAAAACTTTTCAAAACAAAGTAACGTTTCATAGAAGCTTGACTAATTAAAATCATTTACCAATCATTTTAAGGCAGAGGATACGGTAGTATTTTACAGTGCTAGGAAGGTTAGAGCAAATAATTAAGTAGAAGAAAACTTAATTAAAAGCTAGAAATTTAAATTTGGGAATGCTAAGATTAAAAGAAAACTTTCTAGTTCATTAGCATGATAAGAGAAGATAAATGCATTCAATATGAAAACTTTCTATCTCCATATGTATTTGAGGAGATAAAAAGTGGTGAGTATATAATTTAAAAGTTACAAAGTTAGTATTCTGAGAGTGGTGTAATATAAAATTAATTTTAAGCAGTTCAGTCTTAGAAAGGTTGTAGCTAGCATATAAGGGAAAAAATGTACTTTAGAATATCAATTAGGAAAATAGAAACTTAAAAGAGAGCAAATTAACGCTAGCAGAAGGATTATAATACTTAGAGTAAGCTGAAGAAGAGAAAAAAATCCAGAATATGATAAAAGCAAAGAAGCTTCTGAAAGAAATGAGGAAAGAGAGCAGATGATCTTATTCTTCTTTCCAAATCTGCAAAGTAGATGTAGAATTTAATAAATGAAGCAAATAAAGTTTTTGCATGAACATATTTAAAGATAAATGCTACCAAATCTGAATGCATCTAATTTCTAAAGAAGAATCAGAAATAATAAATTTTAAATTTATGATTAGGAAATTAACCAATTGCTTAAAAAGAACAAGTAACATATTTAGGAGTTATTCTACATCAGAAGAAGAACTTGAATCCCCATTGCAAAGAAGTTGCATTCAAATATATAGCTGCAATGAAGAAAGCTGTTTTTTAACTGATGAGATATAAGAATGTAACTCCTTGACATTTTAAAACTTTATGTAGACTTTTTACATTACATAAAGCAGAATATGGAGGATATTTAGTACCATGAAGTATTCAAAATGGAGTAACTGGAGTTCTGAACAGAATAGAATCAAGCATGAGATTAATTTCAAGAAAAGCTTTTTAAGTAGCAACTTCAACATTTAATGAATCATGTTATATAGACCTGAATTGATTACCCTTTAAGCACATTATGGCTATAAAATTCTTCAGATTTTACCATAAAATTAAATAAGAAAGTATTGATTTTCCAAAATCAACAATAGGCTCTCTTTTCATTAATATATGGAAAAAAGGATTTCAATACTACGATTAAGTATAGCAATTATCAGACCTTTATAATATCGATCTGCAGAATTAATAGAATAATACCAATCTTAAAATTTTTACTAAACATGTAAGAGAAAAAATACAACAATAATTCTACAAAGTAACTACTAAAAAATTTATGAGAATGAAAACAGCTAAAGTATATACTGAATAATTTGGTAATCTTTAACAATTTCCACAAATTACTTATACTAAATTAAACAAATAGTATAGACGAGAAATTATCAGTATATATAAACTTAGAACCTAAACTTATAATTTCCGTAAGGATCTTTAAGATCGTCATTACCCCATTGAAAATCCCTATTGTATGTGTGGAGAGTATGAAACTTTCGAGTATATCTTTAAATGTGTGTACTATTCTAATATAATGAATTTATTATCGGAAAAGATCGGAAATTATGACTTAAAGGCGCCTTATACTATACGATCAAGAATATCTAAACTAATTTTCAAGGTCTAAATTGGAGTATTTAAACTTATAGATCAAAATATTTCATAAGAAGCTAATGACAAGGAGACTTGAGATTCTAGAAATGGAGAAAGCAAAAAAGGAAGAAGCTAAAGATGAGTAGAAAGAAGAACTAATTAAAGAAAAATGATGAGATGTAAACAAGATTAAAAAACTCTTTTAGTTTAAATTTAATTTATTTATATGTGATATTCCTTTTTACATTCTTTTACCTTATTTATTTTTATTTACTAAGCTTTAGAAATATTTAATGAGTTATGTTGAAAGATTATAATATCAAATGATTTTGCTAGATTGATAAATTTTATGTGGCTTTTACTTTGTAGCTAGTCTAATAATTTTTGCCATTCCTTAATGAATTGGATCTTTCTTTAAGAATGTTAATGAACATAGAATCTTATTTTCCTAAACTAACTTTAAGATAATAATATGAGAGTTGTAATTCTCTTTCTTGACTATTTTATAACTAATTAGTGATTTCTTAATAGTAGCCTATTGATCATAAATTGGTTATGAAGTTAATTTCATAAGTATTACTAGTAATAGGATATATTATATTCTAATATTCTTATTTAACTTCCAAATATTTCTCTAATAAACTCATACTTATTCATATCTATAGCAATCCTATAGTTCTTATTTCTACTTATCACCTTTAAAATTACTTATATCTTCTAGCTAGCAATTTAACTTTAGTCCTTTTTAATATCGATAAACCTTATTTGCTCAGTATTTCCTATCTTTTAACCTATAAATAACTAATTTAATTATTTACAAATAAATAGCATTAAAGCATTTTTTAGCTTGCTTAAGTTAGACTAAAAATAGAGAAGTGTATAACTTACTCTTAAGCTAGCAAGTTAGATAGACAATATCTATTACTACTAAACTATAACCTAAATAAATAATCCTTTATTTCCCAATTTAATAAATAAGAAGGTATATCCTTCCTGCATTTTATACTCTAAAACACAAAAAAGAAAGTTAGTCAGTACCATAAATAAAAGGATTATAGTTAACTATGAAGGGATTAGGGAATTAATAGCTTTAGTTACTAAATAAGTTTGAGATTATATAATTATAACTAAAGGTATAAATGGATGCACTTTCTTAATTCATATCTCTATTTAATATTTGAAGCATATTTCAAACTCTTTAATCAGATAGTTATTAAAAAAGCTATTAAGATCATTATTTACATTTTACACTAAAGAGAGACTCTAAGTTCAATCTTCTTAGTATTTTTTAAAATTAGAGTAAGTATTTCTAACTTAAATAGAGCCAGTAGGACAAGGATAATTTGTATTGATAAGATGAGAAATATATGAGATTCTAGTTATTCTCTATTAATTCATATTTCAAAGAGCAGAAATAATTATTAAACTGCTTATTTTATTTATTATAACTAGAAACTAAGAAAAAAGTTTATCTAGTTTAATTAATTTATTTTAGTAATTTTTACAACTAAAATAGATCTAAAAATTATTTAATCAAGTATATTCTTTTTCGTTTAAATAATAAATACAATGCTTAGCTAATTAATTAATTTCTATTTATTAGTCACTTTCATTATATTAAGAGTATTGTTATTTGACTAAGGTTGTAGGATGTTTTTTTGTATTATATATTGCTATTAGTTATAGAAATTAAATCTAAGATTGAATAGAAAGCTTTTATATTTAAATCCTAATTTGTACCCTTTTTTATGCTAAAAGGTATTTGCTTTAGTTTTTTAAATTGGATAAATAAGTTTTTTGGATTTTTTCCATCAGTAACCTAACATGTTTAGAGCTACATTGGAAATAAGCTTTTATCATATAGATATTTTCATACCTAGTAAAGATAACTTTACATATCCTAAATGATCTCATATTTTAAATGATATCAAACTCCAAAAGCATTACAAAAATATATCTCAGAGGCAAGGCTAATAGGCTTTAATAATACTGGCTTTCTCTTAATGATCTACCTAAAAGCTTTAGAAAAATAAAATATTACTCATTAATAGAATCTCTACTCATCAAAAATACATCGAGTCAAATAGTTTTAGACTTATAGATTCAAATTAAGATACTTAGATAGCATTATGAAGGTCTAATTTGTAATTTTCTTATTTTAAATTTCTGGTAAAATGAAGATTTTAAATCTTCATATACTTGTTAGTTTAACTAAGACGATGAAGGTTTATATTCTGGTAATTAGTATAGAGAGATTATTTTGCAGGATGACTGCACATTTTATAAAATAGCGTTTGATAGTCCGAGTGAAGAATTGAGATATAAATCAAGTTGATTAGTTATAGACTAAAACTAAACTTCAAATAATAAAAAAAGAAGTAGAAGAAAAGTGTCATTTCTTTGTATCTTTCATTATCTTATAAGAATAATAGCTTCCAGCATGAACATTCTTAGAACTTAATGTAGCAACTATTTCAACAACTGAAAATAAACTTTTGATAAAATGTACTTAAATATAACCAGTAATAAGTATCTCCAGTTTCTATAGTGATGCAGAATAATGAATATAACATAATTAACCTAGCTAATATCTTTATAATGTATAGATTTGTTTCTAATTCAAGCATAGATATCTAATCTGTTTCTTTTTGCCAAAGTCTTTATAGCATTTGATAAACTGCTACCCCCTTTACCACTACATTGTTTATATAAATCAATACTTAAGAACTGGAGTCAGAAAATTACTATACATTCACTTTTAAGGAGTGACTAAGTAAACTAGCCAAAAAGTAATCAATGTTAACAGAGTTCCTCAAGCTGAAAATTTTATAGTGAGCTCTCAAAAAGGAAAAGCGTGAGATACCTTATTTACTCTAAAGTGTGATGATGCTACGGATTTAGATGAAGAATATCCCTTAAGAGCCAGATCTGTTATATAGGATTATTCAATCAAGAATTTCCTTTAAATTAGATAAAGAATATTTACACTAAAAACTTTAAGTTACCTTAAGTAGATTATACCAGTTCATTAGTAGTAGAAGTCATTGTCTATGACTAGTTTAGCGCATCTACTAAAATGTTTTCTAATATCTAAGAAGAAAGGATATTATAATTCTTATCTTAGCAAATATAAACCCTATAAACTAGATAATTCGCCTCAGATGTAAAAGCTTAAAATTTTATGCATGACGTAGCTATTGAAATAAGTACCAGTACTCTGAATCTTTCTCCTCTAGAATGAAACAGTTCTTATGATATCTTTCCTAAAAAATAGAGAAGCAAGAATAGATGGCAATAGCAGTTTCTAGTTACTATGAAGCAAGACTAAAAGTAGCATCTGAAAAATTGCAGAAGTATATAGACAGTATCTGCCAATATCTTAACTAGTAAACAAAGTACAAGATATCCTAAAACTAGATGGGTTAGCTTATGTAGATCATTAAAAAATTCAACTATATAAAGCTAAACTCGAACAAAAAGCATAAACTAGTCTTATGACTAGAAGAAGTATCTTTAACCAGGCAAATAATCATATTTTAAACTATCAAACTTATACAGTCTAAATTTGATAACTCCTGTAAATAATTCTTCTATCCTATGCAAAGGAGAAGGAAATTCCTGATAAGAAATAGAGCTACGAAATTAGAATCTTTTCTTTTTTATGATATAAATCATTAAAACTTTAAAAGAGATATAAGGATAGTAATGGAAATTTCTCTGTTTAAGTACTAAACTACTCTAATGATCTTAAAGGATGCTTTGTTGCATTCTTCATTTTTGAAGAAACAGACCATATGAGTTGGATGATTTGAGTTATATCCAATATTTAAATCTTTCGGTTTACTAAATATCTGAATAAGCAAATGAAGGATTCTATAAGAAGGGTAAACTGAAAAAAGCGAAAATCTAAATCGAATTTGTTCTAAGCTATAACCAAACTTAAACACCTTCAAATGTAGTATGCCAAATGTGAGATATTAACGAATAAAAATGAGATAATGGAATATCATGCTCAATAGAAAAATTCAATTTACTAACTATAAAAAGTGTAAATTGTAGTTAGTCAGGATTTGTTATACTCGCTTCAGTTGTATAAGAGGTAGAAGAATGAGAAAAAAATGAAGAAAAATAAAATGATAAAGAATCAGACTAAGGACTTAACTTAAATGAAAAAAGAGAGGACAATGAAATTATTAAAGCTATAAGCATCCAGTTATTGCTTACTCATTATTAATCTTATGTTCTATATTTGCCAATTTAAATATTTATAATTCTGCATGTAATGTCAAAAGGTTAAAGAAAATTTAGATAGAGCCTTATATTTTAGTTCTTTAAATCGACCAGAACTATCTGAATGAATGATTAATGTTTTCATAACAGTTCTTTGATTAAAGATTCAATTTCAAACTTAAAAAAACTTAATTTTGTATATAGATTTTACTATTGCTTCGTGATCCTTACTGGTAACCTCATAATTGCTACTTAATAGAGAAGTTTAGGCTAAAATTTTGGAGTTATGGTTTTAGTAGGTTAAGGAATGTCTATACAGAAGTAGTTTGAATAATTCTTAATATAGTTTAAGAAAATCTAGTAACTCATTATTTTTAACTGCTGCATTTTATTCTTAAATTCATTTCATGCATTTTGCTGATAGTATTCTAACCGTAGTTTTAACTATCTTAACTAAGTTTCTTTATCCATAAGTTTGCTGGTATAATATCTTCTTAGTTATTTTTACTTAGTAAAACACTATGATTCATCTTATCTTCTGTTAATCTTGCATACAAAATTTTCACCACCACTTTCAGTCTTTTCTTTTGTAAGAGCTTACTCTGAAACATAATGTATAACTTGACAAATCACGAGATATATGAATAATAGGGGTCATAAAAAGAACTAAGTCAGCTACTAAATTAGAGCAAACGTTAAATTTATAACTTCAGACATCATTTTATGTTTTTAGAAGAGAACTTAAATACTCAAATCTAATGAAAGAAGACAATAATGAAAATTATAAGCCTGAAAATATTTTTGGCTTTAGTCCACTTGCATCAGATTGGAAATAAAAAGAAGGAACAAGTTGTGATATAAGTAAGACTGAAAAATGGACAGCATATCGTAATTGTCTATGCAGATTAAAATAGTAGGGAGGACAAGAATAAACTGCACTGCTTGTAGTAAAATTAGTTACTTATTGAATTATGATCAAATTGTTTTTTAATTATAATTTATTTATTTTTTAACTAAAATACTTAAGTTCAAAGACTAATGATAAGGTTTTTTACTTCTCTTTAAAAATTAAAGTTGTCTTTGTTGCTTTTTTATGCTATTGAGACTTATAATGAGCACTTGCAATTTTCTTATTTTATTGATTTAATATGAAAAGAGAAACTTGGAGTTAGATTATAAGTTACGAAGAATTTTGAGAGAAGCGAGGCTAAAATATACTGGCTTATATTCCTATATTTCTAGTAGAATAATTAGACATCTTTAAGATTATCAATGCCGTTCATTCTAGCCTTTTAAATTAATTTTATTTCTTTGAAATCTTCAAAACTAAATTTTAAAAACTAAAGACTTTTCTATTTTTGCTAGAAATTAAGATTTTATCTTTTTATTATATTGTAGTCCTTTGAAAGAGATTACTTTACTATAGCATACTCTTAAATTTTTATATTTCTAAAAAGATGTTCAAGTGAATAATTTTGCTTTTTACCTTAGAACTATTAATAGATATTTCCCTTTTTTAATTCATAACTTGCTTCATAATCAAGCCTCAAATTAGAGATGATATTTTTAATTTATTAAGATGTACATATATAAAAATGGCTTCTAAGAAATAACAGAACTTTGAACAAAACATTTAAACAGGAAAATTCTCTAAAAAATAAAAAAGCGAAATAATTACAATGAGTGAAAGTGAGAAATATGATTGATATGACGAACATTAACCACTTGGAAATCCAGAACTAAAAAAACTTCCGACACAAACTCAAATAGAAATATTATCTAAGTCATTAAAAGAGTTTATGTTTAAAAATAGATACCTCACTGATAAAGTAGAAAAATTAGAAAAGCTAATAATGTCTTTACTTGAGAAACAATATTAATCATCATAAGAAATAGAAAAAAAACTGGAACAAAGAATTCTTTAAATTTAATAATAAATTCAGGTAATTCCATTTTTGTTTTAACAGAATTAATCAGATCCTATGGAAATAGAAAATGAAGCCTCAAATTAAAATAAACAGTAAACGTTTATTTAAAATAAGTAGTAAATTTAAATTAAATAAGTGTTACAGGAATAATAGTTTAAAAGAAGAATAAAATGCTACGTGTGCAATAAATAACACCAATGAAAATACTGCTACTAACTAAACGAAATTTAAAGAAAGAATAAATAAGATATTTTTAGAAAATTATTTAGGATATATCCAACATAAAGCGGAAAAATTTATAGAAAAAAATTCTTTAATTCAAATCTTAATCCTTGGATAGATAATTAGGACTACATGCAAGACCAAAACTATTCCGAATATTAAAGGATGGTGCACTAATGAAGTGCTACACCGCCTAACTAAGCCTAGTAGGAATTCAAGACAAACTAATGGAGACAAGCTGATAGAATAGGTCAGATGGCTGACTACTAAGGCTTTAACAAAGCTTTTTAACTTTAACTTTTTATAAATAAATAAATAAATTTTGTTATATAATTTGTGTATAAAACATAAGGAATTTTTTAATATCTTTTCAATCAAAAATTATAAATTAAGAATTCAAAAAAATTATATAAAATAACTTTTTTCTTCATTTTTAAAAGAATTTAAAGAATTTCTTTTTTTATGATTATTTGTAAATTAAATCATTTTTATTTTATTTTTTCTAAAAATTTTTGATAGTATAAAACGTGCAAAAATTAAAAATCAATTTTTTTCGTCTTGGAGATTATTTTTGCTACTCATTTTCTATTGATTTTATTACTAAAATCTCTTAATTAATTTTTTCTTCCTTCAATTTTAAAATATTTGATTTAATTAGTTTTTATGATTACTAAAATTTTGTATTCCTTTTCTTCTAAAATATGTTTTTATTCTAAAATAATTTTTTTATTTTAATATAAATTTTAGCACTTTGATTATACCTTTTACTTGATCCATTAATGGGAAACATATTAGAAAATGAATTTAATAATTAAATTAAACTTTTTATTATTTAATAAACTATTTATGTTTCTTTTTAATTACAATTTATTTAAAAAATCCCACTTTATTATTATTTATTTTTAAAAAATTTAGCTCTAATTCCTTTTATTTTATTCTCAAATATAATATTTTATTTTTCCTAAAAGAGTTATAAAACATAAAACGCAAGCGAATCTTTTGTTTTGACTTTTTTTAGTTGATTTTAAAATTTTATATTTTTAATCTTAAAAATATAAAAAAATAAAAAAATCTATCTAAATTAATAAACAAACTTTAACTCACTCTGCTTTTAATTAAAAAAATAAGAATATTTATAAGATAAATTTTACTCTAAATTTAGATATTTCCTAAAATAAAATAAGATTTAATTATAATACTTAAAGTTTTCTTTTTATTTTTATTAAAAGAATTCTCACTAGAATATATTTTATTTTCTGAATAATAATTAATAACTTCATTTTTTATATATTTTAAAATTATAAATCTATGTCTGTCCCCAAATCTTATATAATATATAACGCAGTGCAAAGCTAATATTTCTAATTAATTAAAAAGTTTGCTAATTTTAACTTTTTATTATTTAAAATTTAATAAATTTAAATTATTTTAAAATATTTAAAATTTTAATATTTTATTACCTTTAAAAATTCCAATATCAAATTTAAAATAAGTAAATCTTTATAGCTTTAGAAAAATTGCTAAATAAAGCTAAAAATACTAATTCATCTTTTTAAATTAAAAAAATCTTTAAACAATAAAATTAAAAAAATTAAATATAGATAAAATCCATTTTTTTTAATTCTATCTTATAAAATAATTCAATATAATTCAAATATTTTATGTTTATTTTTTAATTCAAAAATTATTAAAACTTTATATAGTGAAAAATTTTAGTTAAAAAGGATTTAAAATATGTTAATTTATAAATTAATATTTAGATTAAATTTATTGCTTTTATCTTATTACCTTTTTAAATTAATTAATTAATGGATTAATATTTTTATTTCAACCACTTCAAATTTTTAAATTCATGTAATTTTTCAATCAATGTTTTTAAGAAAAATATTTACAATTCTTATTGTTTTACATTGTAGACTTAGCCATGCTTAAGTAAAAGTATATTGTCATATATAAATTTTTAATATAAAATACTTAAGGATAAATAAATCTCAAACATAAATATACTCTTAAACCATACGTAAATATCTTAATTTTTAATTGCTTTATATCTTCTAAAGCTTTTATACGTAATTAAATACATAGTATGCTTTTCCTAACAGTAATAATAAATTTCTTAAATTGTAAAATTAAAAGTCTTAATAGTTGTTACTTTCTCTCAACTTATTATTTTCCACTTTTTCACAGTATTATCATATCCTCCTGATACTATTCATTTGTTGTCCTTACCCAATGCTATAGAATTTAGATAATTTTTTAGCCTTAAAGAGTTTATATGCATTCACCTATATTAAAGTTCCATATCTACATGATCCAGTAATTGTAACACTTGAAGTTACTAAACTGAATACTTGATACAGTATTTGAATGGCCTTGAAGAGTTCGAAGTAGCTGACTAGTTGTTAATTCCCATATATTGATTGTCTTATCAATACTTCCCGATATGATCAGTTCTGGTCACTTGAAATCGCTACAGAAAACACAGAATCTGTATCTCCCCACAAAGAAGCCTTACATTCGCTAGTCCCATTTATTGATCGATTTATCATAACTTCCCAATAAAATTCAATTCTAATCACTTGATATCGCTAAAGAATTTACACCATTCGTGTGTCCTTACAAAGAACTTTTTAATTAACCAGTTGCTAAGTTCCATATCATTATCGTACCTTCAGAACTTCCCGATACGATTCCTTTTCTGGTCTCTTGAAATCGCTACAGATAATAAAGGATTCGTATGTCCCTATAAAGTAATCTTACACTAGCCAGTTGTTAAGACCCATATCTTTATCGTATTATCTCTATTTCCCGATACGATTAAATTTTAGTTACTTGATATCACTACAGATAATAAAGTACCGTATATTCTTGGAATATTTTATCTAAATATTAAAGAATTACCTTTATTTTTGTCGTAGTTGATTATATTTTCCAGTTTTAAAAAAACAAAATAGGTAGAATTTCATATTTAAGAAAAAAAGGAATTTTAGCTAGAGAATAATTTGCTTATTTTAAAATATTTCTTAAAAAGATACTCTTAATAAATTATATTTCTTTGTTTTGCATTTTTTATTTTATAACTTACTTTATAATAGTTTAATTATATTATCTCATATAAAGAAAATAATTAGATTTTAAACTTTTGCTATAAGCAAAACTGTTTTAGCATTTATTTAAAGAGATCAACGAACTATCCATTAGAAAATATATTTAAGTTAAAATTAAATTAAATAATGAAATATTCTATACAATAATCAATGTAAAATTTAGGATTTAGCTTATAAACTAAATTTATAATTAACATATTTTTATGCTTTAATTCCTTTTTTTATTTTACTATATAAAAAAGAAACATTTCTTCCAAAAATCTCTTCTCAATAGGATCTATACCAATCAAGATACCACTACCAAAATTTACTTTAAGAACTCAAATTATGTAATAGGAGAATTTTGAACTTTTAAGAAATGTATAAGGGCTTGAAGGGAAAATCGCATACTGATGTCTAGCACTTAAGAATAAAAGATTTAAAATAAGTACTCAGCAAATATTAGAATCGAATGGTTAGAAACAAAATTCAGCCACTTTGCAGTGCTAACCGAAAGCATATTCCTTTAAAATTAGTCAATAAATATAGACCTAAAGATCAACCAAAAAAATTTATTTATAGAAGTGAAAAAAAATACTGATCATATTAAGCATAAGCACTACGTTTAAAAGAATAGCTAAGAGGAGTGTAGTATACATTATATCCAAATAATCTCTGTCAAAAACTTCTGAATCTCCTGCTGTTAAAACAAAAGAAGAAATTAATATGTTTTTAAATTAAACTTTCTTCAATCTTAGCTGTAACATATAGAAGGCCAATTACAATTTAAGTATAAACCATTATAGAATGGAAATATCTTATTTTGCAAAAGGAATCTTTAATCAGTCTCATGTAATACCTTGCTTCAGTAAAGGCTCTAAAGTCTACAATCTCACCTATACGTTCAAAAGAAGAATAATCCAGTTAAATGTTTCTATTTTAATGTAACTAATGCAAAAGAATAAATAGCTTACCATTAGTTACTTATATAGAATAATGATGCTTGCTTCAAGCAATGATAGGAGACTCAAAGTTCTAATTTCAATGCTTTTATTACTAAAATCATTTCCATTATTCAGACTGTTGCTTTACTCTTATTAATTGCACACCTTATCTTATAGATAACGTTTCATGTAACTAAGAGTATTTAAATCCAATGTGCATTTCCTTAAAATGCTGCAATTATTAAGAAGCTTGCTTATAAGCTTTAGGTGGATAATGTAGCACTGAAAAAATAGGTAACAAAATATGAAATTAAGAATGCTTAGTTCATTAATGTGGTTGAGATGCAATGGACAACTTAACTTCATAACTTTCAAATAAGAATTATAACTTTGGATCTTTATTATAAAACTCATCTTTCTGTTCCCCAGGCTGCTTGGATTAAGACTTTAATAATACACAAAAAGATAAGTAGGCGACTAAAAATGTTATTTAGCTTGTATAACTGAAAGTTGTTAGTGAGATTAAGAAGATTATTTTGAAAAGAAGCTTCATTTTATGATTATAATACACTAAAAATTTACAGTTTCCCAGTAACAGCCTGCTTCACAACTCTTATGAATAGATTAATTATTGAAAATGATAAGAACTTCGACCTTTAATGTTATATTCCTATGTGCTCAAGTACTTCAAGTTCTAACCAAACTTGATTAGATTGAAGTGATAAGGAATGACTTTATTCTAACTGAGAATAACCTTAATAGTAAGATGAAAATAATCAATAGAACAGTGGAAATAATCCGTAGAATATGAGTTAAAATTAGGCAAATGTATTAGATTAAAGGTGCAATTAAGATTAATGGCACGATTGAAATGACTGCTAACTATCTTCTCATCAAAATTTTACATATTGCAATTTAAATCCACAATATAATTGTAACTGGAATATGATAGGTAACAATGTAATCCAAATAGTTTACTACGAAAATTCTAAAAGATATTAGAATATTTTATGCAAGTACGATGGTAATGACTGCTAAGTTTGCATAGATACCAATAATACATGTCTTCAATCTTAAGGGAACAACATTAGCGATTTAAATTGCTATAATAAATAATGTAACTGAGATGGGTGAGGTCGTAAAAAGTGTTTATAGAAAGGCTGCAAAATCAAATAAATTGGGGATTTTATTTTTCAAGAATAATGCTATTATGAAGAATGCTTTTTTGATAAAAGTTAAAAAGCTTTGTTAAAGCCTTAGTAGTCAGCCATCTGGCCTATTCTATCAGCTTGTCTCCATTAGTTTGTCTTGAATTCATACTAAGCTTAGTTAGCGGCGTAGCACTTCATTAGCGCACCATCCTTTAATATTCTGAATAGCTTTCATCTTGCATGTAGTCCTAATTATTTATCCAAGGATTAAGATTTGAGTTAAAGAATTTTTTTCTATAAATTTTTCCGCTTTATGTTGGATATATCCTAAATAGTTTTCTAAAAATATCTTATTTATTCTTTCTTTAAATTTCGCTTAGTTAGTAGCAGTATTTTCATTGGTGTTATTTATTGCACACGTAGCATTTTATTCTTCTTTTAAACTATTATTCCTGTAACACTTATTTAATTTAAATTTACTACTTATTTTAAATAAACGTTTACTGTTTATTTTAATTTGAAGCTTCATTTTCTATTTCCATAGGATCTGATTAATTCTGTTAAAACGAAAATGGAATTACCTGAATTTATTATTATATTTAAAGAATTCTTTGTTCCAGTTTGTTTTCTATTTCTTATGATGATTAATATTGTTTCTAAAGTAAAGACGTTATTAGTTTTTCTAATTTTTCTACTTTATCAGTGAGGTATCTATTTTTAAACATAAACTCTTTTAATGACTTAGATAATATTTCTATTTGAGTTTGTGTCGGAAGTTTTTTTAATTCTGGATTTCCAAGTGGTTAATGTTCGTCATATCAATCATATTTCTCACTTTCACTCATTGTAATTATTTCGCTTTTTTATTTTTTAGAGAATTTTCCTGTTTAAAATGTTTTGTTCAAAGTTCTGTTATTTCTTAGAAGCCAATTTATCTAAATAAAAAGGTCTAGAAAAAGAATTAAAAAATAATCCAAAAGGTGATAAAAAGTGCTAAATAAAGAGAAAAGTATTGAAACATATTAAAAAGATGGGATTAGCTTTGGAAGATTATGGTCTAGAGTATTTGGAAAGATAGAATAGAGCATATTGATGGTAGGTTTAGATGCAGCTGGAAAAACGACAATTTTATATAAGTTGAAACTAGGTGAAGTGGTTACTACGGTTCCAACGATTGGATTTAATGTAGAGACGGTAAGAAATAAAAATATATCATTTACAGTATGGGATGCAAATAAATAACAAATGAAAGTTTTTATGGAGACATTGTTATGATGATGTGAATGGATTAATATTTGTAGTAGATTCTAATGATAGAGAAAGAGTAGAAGATGCAAAATATGAGTTGCTTGGTATACTATAAGCAGCTGAATTGAAAAACGTCTGCATTTTAGTATTTGCGAATAAATAAGATTTACCAAATGCAATGAATGCAGCTGAGTTGACAGATAAGTTACAATTACATTGATTGAAAGGCAGAAGTTGGTATATTCAAGAAACATGTGCTACTAATGGTTATGGTTTATAGGAAGGATTGGATTGGCTGAAAAAAGAAATATTAGGAAAGAAGAAATGAACAATCCTAGATTATTAACTTTAAAGAAAAAAATGTAAATAATTAAAATAATATAAATAAGTTTAAAAAATTAAATAAAATTTACTAATAAAAATATATTTTTTATCATAACAAATATTCAACGGAAATCTATACAAATTTTTAAGGTTCTTCATTTTTGGAAAAAACAAATATCGATTAAAAAAATCTTTAAAATATAATAGACAAAAATTTAATTTGACTCCTGCATAATCTATAAAAATTTATCTTGATATAAAAAATTAGAAAAATCATTCTTAAAACTTATGAAAGAACAGTAATAAAATTTTTTGAAATAATTAAAAAATCTTTAGTTAAAGCTTAAGATTTATCAAGTAATAAATTTAATTGCAATACAAATAAATAATAAAATTACTTTAAAATTTGACATAATATAAAGAGAAATTTGTAATTTAGAAGAAAAAGCAACTTGGAAATATAGAAATAGATCATATTAAATATGAAGTTAGTTTTGAAAAGAATGCTGCTTATAAGTTTAAAGATGTAGATGATAAAAAGCTTAAGAACTAAAAGACTGTAAGAAGAACTTTAAGATTGCAAACCGTTAACATTGCGAGCTCGGATCTCTTTCTAAAGTTATATCTGAATATCGAAAGCGTGGAAATCACAAAATGACAGTAAGATGAATTTTAAGTTAGGAATTCGCTTTCCTTTAGAGCTCTGTTCAAATCCTGCCATTGAACTGAGAATTGAGAGTGCTTAAATATTAAAATTCTGAAAGAGAAACTTTAAGTTAAGAATCCGTTAATCGTTAAATGCTCTGATCAATTTCTCCAAAAGAGTTTGCTGATATTAAGCTAAGAACTATAAAACTGTAAGAGAAACTTTAAATTTGGAGGCCGTTAATCCTTGAAAGCTTCTGATTAAGTTCTCCAAGATTGAACTGAGAATCGAAAATGCTAAGTACTAAAAGACTGTAAGAAGAACTTTAAGTTCGGAATCCGTTATCCTTAAGAGCTCTAATCAAAATCTCAAAAAAGTCTGTGTAGAGTTAAAGCTTATGAACTTTAAGACTTTAAGAAGAACTTAAAGTTTGCAATCCGTTATCCTTTAGAGCTCGATTATTTTCTAAAGCATAGTCTGATTGACGAGAGTGCTTAAATATTATAAATCTGTAAGAGAAACTTAAGTTATGAATTCGTTAATCGTATATAGCTCTAATCAAGTTTTCAAAAAATTCTGGATAGACGATAAGCTTAAGAACTTCAATACGTTATGAAGAATTTAAGTTTGGAATCCATTTTCTAGATTGCTCTGTTTTTTTCTCAAAATACGCTGAGTTACGAATAAGCGTAAGTACTAAAGAATGAAAGTACAACTTATTTTATAGACTCCATTTCACTTGAGAGCTAGTGCTTAGTTTTAAAAATTTTTGTCGGGATAAAATTGAAAAACCTAAAATTGAAAGAAGAACTTTGACTAAAAACTCCATTTGTTTCATATTTATATCCAGTTCTTAAGTTATTAGTAATAAATTTTAAAAGTGGAAGATTTTAAGGTTGAATATTGAGTCAAAAATAGTTTCTGCTTGAGAGCTTTGGTCTAGTTCTCGAAATGAGTCTCAGTAGGGATATAGCTAAAGTTCCTAGAAGATTTTGAGTAGAACTTTGAATTAAAACTTCGTTCTGCCTTTTCTAAGGATTTTCACACGCTCATTCTTTTTACCATATTCTTACTTAAGATTTCTTAGAAATGCTAAATAATTTCATTTGTTTGCATTTCTTCTTGAAAGAGTCTTTGGTTGTGATTCTTTTCTTCTAAAAAAATTTAAAATCGTTAAATTTTTCTCTTTAGCAGTTCCAAGCTTCGTATTCTCTTCTATTTTTTTCTCATTCTTTTCTTCCTACATTCTAAAGATTTTCAAAGAGCTTTAGTCCTAGTAAATGTTCTAACTTAGCTACTTTTTTTGATATTAAGATTAGTTAAAGATTGTGTCCCTTTTTTAGTGCATTGCTCGTAGTAGTTTTTAAGATTTTAGGATAGAGATGTTTTTTGTTATTTATATAATAAAAAATGTGATTAAGTTGTAAAAGCTGGTTGGTTTTTTAAATTTAGCAAAATGTATTGGTGCGGATTGTAGATAGGTACTTGATATAAGAGGTTAATATTGTAGTATGTATGTAATGATAGATATTTGAATTTATAATGGTTAATTATAATTTTTGATGGTAACTGTTATAAATTACCTTTATAAGCTTTTTTAATCTAAATAATTAATAAAAATGTAAGCGTTACCAAAATGCTTAATCTGCTAAGAAGATTACAACTTAACTAATGCTCTTCCAACTGTCTTACCTTGTGGACATATTTACTGTGGTTTGTGTTTGAATACTCAGTTCTGATTATAAGGCATAATGTAATGTCCTATTTGTTAAAAAGGATTCCATTTTAGATTTGAAGACTTACCTTAAGAAAGTGATTTAATAAGAATGATATTTTAAAACTAATAATACATATAAAAGATTTAAGATGCTAGATAGAAATTAAAAGAGATAAGGAAGTAAATTATGCAAAAATCTAAAACCATTACAACCAAATTATCTAACATTACTAATACTCTCATTATACCATATACTAATATCATCCAATACACTACCATTAACTACAACTAATAACACTAAAATATTAATACAATCATCCTAATTCCCTATTTACTCATTTCTAAAACCAACTCAAATCCAAACTATAACAGTCTAACTATATTCCACTATATAACCACCTTTAGTACTAAACCCTAAATTAACTTCAAATTATATCACACAAATAAGAAACAAACTATAATACAATACTAAGTAAGAACAGTTAAACACTAAACAGACTAATTAACATAAACTAACCTAGTAGCAACAGTTTATTCAATCTAACTATATTCACTTTTTTAATTGCTCTATTTAAAATTAAGTTTATTTAACATTTAAACTGAGAAATTACGATAAGTCTAAGTTTAAATTATAATTCCAGAATCTAGTAAAAGTATAGAATATTAAAATAGTTATATTTAATTGGAGGATATAACTAAAATTAAAAGAAAGGAATAAAAGAAACTTGATCAGTTCGATTTCGAAAGTAATAATACAAAACTTAGTGATCTAAATGAGGGAAGATATTATTTTGGAATAGCAGCAGCTTAAAATTATCTTTATGTGGTTGGAGGATTTACTAGTATAAATAAAATGCTATAATCAGTAGAAAAGTTAAAGATAGGAAACTAAAGTAAATGATAAAAATGCTCTTAATTTCCATTCTTAATAATAGGCTAAATTTTAGTAGTAGATAAAGATGAATAAAATATTTATTCAATTGGAGGTGGAAATTAGAAAGGATAAGCTTTAAAAGATATATGAAAGTATAGCATATAGAATGATAGATGGAGTAAGTAAAATTTGAATCTTCCTGAAGCTGTTACTTGTCCTATAGTTTCTTTAGAGCCTTTTGTCGTAATCGGAGGTCTAAAAAATCCATTTACGCAAGAACATTCAAGAAGAATATATAAAAGAAACAAATAATAATGGCAATAAAGTTAAATTTTTAAAGATGTCTTTGCTTTAACAGATATGAAAATAAGAGGTGTCTATGGATATGTTTTTGCTATAGAATAGGGAAGAGTTTCAATAATGAGGATTGATTTAGAAAAGTTGAGTTATAGAAGTGTTAAAGGGGATAACTGAGATAATAATAATATTGATATGATTAATATTATTGATAATAAATATAGTTTTATATGTAAGTAGTTTAAATATCTATAGTAAATATGTTACTACTTATTAATATGGTTAATCTATACTTATTAATGTTGTATTTTTATAAGTTTTTTTGTATGTTTAAGTGTATATATGATGTTGATATGGTAATGTAGTTATAGCTATATAGTTGACAATAAAGATTATTTTCCTTACTAGCTCTTTTTAAAGCTGAAATAAATAAAGAATCAAATTTTATCTAAACATCTTTAAAAAATCTATTATTCAAATATTATCATTATTCAGATACTAACATACAGCTTATAACATACCAAAACATATTCAACAATGTCAAAAAACTATCTTTAATATATCCTTATATTTAAATTATACAAGTACAGATTACTATTTATCTAATCAAAACTATAATCAAATTATCATTAACCTATATCTAAATACAAGTCATTATTACTATCATACACTCTAAAATACATACTTTAATACCAACTACTAAACTTTCCTATACACAATATATCAAATCAGGCCATTGAGGGTTCTCTCGATCGGTACCAGAATCTAACTAGGGTGCTGAAGTCCAAGTCTCAGAGTAATCCTACCTCTATGTCGTTAATCTGGTTAGGAATTGGAAAAACCTGAAGACATGACTGAGACAAATTATATCTTTAAGTAGAAAATTAAATTAGATTGTGAAATTTGGCACAATAATTGGATTTTATTCTATTCCCTTTTAACTTTAGCCTTCGGAAAGAAATACAAGAATTTTGAGAGTAAAGGTAATAAATTTTTATTTAAAAACTGAGAAAAAAGTGACCAAAAAGATCAGACGAAGCCAGAAATATTTCTAGACTATTTTAACAACAAATTTGGTTTTTTATTAATCGTGGTGAACCTAATAAAGGTAGAATCACGTTTATTTATTTATCTTTAGAAACGTTCTCATCAGATTATTAAATCCTAGCCTCCTTATACTTAGCAGATAAAACTTCCCTTTTAAATTTAGTCTTCTAGGTAGCATTCAAATTAATACTTACTTCAGTGATATTCGATTTTAACTTAGAAAAAGATGCAAGAGAGTAGAATTTACATAATT
The DNA here is from genome assembly GCA_946699065.1 of Loxodes magnus. Taxonomy (NCBI): domain Eukaryota; phylum Ciliophora; class Karyorelictea; order Loxodida; family Loxodidae; genus Loxodes; species Loxodes magnus. Next base: position 41,898 of record CAMPDV010005346.1, read on the forward strand.
AAAATTTTAAGTTGTCTAAAAGTAGTGTAATATACTACTTAGTATCACATGAAGGTTAATTGAACCAGCTAAATATTATGAATAATCCTTGAATTAAATTAAAAGTTCTGAAGAGCCCTACTAGATAGTAAAGATCTCCTAATATCAGTGTATCAGGAAAAATATTGAGACCTTTGGCATTACGAAAAGGCTCTTATGTAGTAAAATGTATTCCTGATATTGATATTTTTGTAAGAAGAGGAGTGGTCACTGGAGATAATCCTTTTGAATTCATAAATTATGGAGTAAAAGTGTTATAGATTTGTCCTTTTGTTTAAATTAGACTTTTCAACAGTGCTCTATAATCTTAAAACAAGTCTGAAAGCTCTTTTGAATTAAAAGCATCTTGTTGAGAAGTGATGATATGGTAAGTTCCCCACAGCAAATTAGGATAAAATTTAAAAGTCTTAAATCTTATGAAGAAAATAAAAAAGTTCCCTATATAATTGATTTTACAGGCTCTTAATTAAAGTATATTTATCCTATATAAAATGAATATAGGATAATTTAAAGTTCCAATAGTATACAGTGATAAATGCTTTAAATGTGGAAGATGCTATCTTATTATCTAGATTCTGGGTATCAGTCAATAAAATTAAAAATTTCTTAGTTTTACTGAAATATTCATTAAGACAACACAAAATGTTTCTCATATTAAGCTGTATGTTCAGTGGAAGAAACAATTTAAACGGTTCCAAAAACATTACTATATCAGGCGTATAGGGGAGCAGAAATTAATCATGATTATCTGAAAGAAAGATTATAGATTTATCCTACTTGAAACAAAATGAAGGTTTACAGTTAATTTTTAGTATTTAGATTTGAAATAAGAATGGATACTTGGTATTTAAGATAGATTAATAACAATTTTATAACATAAGTTTCCTAATTTGAACATAAGTTATCAAGGATTTAAATATATTAATTAAAAGTAGGTAAATTATTGTTTAAGAAGTATAAAATAAAAATTGCCTTTTAAAATTGAATTTAATAAAATCTAAATAAATTAGGCGAAAAATAAAGTTTAACAAGTTTGGATTCAAAAATTAGATAGATATAACTTATATTAATTATTGAAATGATAGATAATTAATTAAATATATAGCTTTTATATATTATCGTATAAAGAAAATAATCAGTTTAGTTTTATTGAATGTAATAACTCTTAAGCTTTCTAAATTAAGCTTATATCTTATAAAAGTTAAAGATATCTTAAAATAATATTGATATAATTGCCTGGCCTTATTCTATTTATTCCTTAGACTAATTACACTTCAATATTTAAACTTTTATTTGAGTATTATTTAACTTTCTAAACTTCATTTCTGTTTCAGTATTAAGTTCCACTTACGAAGTAAATTTATCTAGCATAGTTTTTACCTTTAAATAAAAATCTGCTGATTTATTTTAATATCATGCTTTTAAACTCTCCTTTTGCTTCTGTTTGACTGTAGTAGAATCTTACGAAAAAACAATTTCTCCACTAAATTGCAATAAAGTCTATCATTGAT
>CAMPDV010005347.1:0-28109 GCA_946699065.1 Loxodes magnus
CTTGACGCATTATTTTTTTTGATAAGATGCTTTAGTTTTCTTAATTAAATATACGTCTTAAAAACGATTGAGAAGTGTTTGAAAATAAAGAATGATTTTAACTTGTTCATATTCTGACTTTTGTAATAAAGAAAATGTTTTTAAACATTTATCTTGATAAATGTTTCTACTTTATTTCCATCATATAATTTTTATTTTACTAAAGTTATAAAACTTATCTACTTTATAAAGCTTTTAAAATTAAAATAAAATTTTTATCTTTTTCAAGAGAGTACAATGAAAGAATAATTTCTTCTTTGTTCGATTTGTTTGACTCGAAAATGTAAAGTTTATCATAAAATTCTAAATTCGTTTTAGCGTTTATTTTTACGTTTAATGCGGTTTAATTAAAATATATTTAAAAATTTTTATGATCTAAAAAAAATGAAGCATGATTTAAAAAAGAGATAAAAGTTTTGATATAAAAACTTGACGCATTATTTTTTTTGATAAGATGCTTTAGTTTTCTTAATTAAATATACGTCTTAAAAACGATTGAGAAGTGTTTGAAAATAAAAAATGATTTTAACTTGTTCATATTCTGACTTTTGTAATAAAGAAAATGTTTTTAAACATTTATCTTGATAAATGTTTCTACTTTATTTCCATCATATAATTTTTATTTTACTAAAGTTATAAAACTTATCTACTTTATAAAGCTTTTAAAATTAAAATAAAATTTTTATCTTTTTCAAGAGAGTACAATGAAAGAATAATTTCTTCTTTGTTCGATTTGTTTGACTCGAAAATGTAAAGTTTATCATAAAATTCTAAATTCGTTTTAGCGTTTATTTTTACGTTTAATGCGGTTTAATTAAAATATATTTAAAAATTTTTATGATCTAAAAAAAATGAAGCATGATTTAAAAAAGAGATAAAAGTTTTGATATAAAAACTTGACGCATTATTTTTTTTGATAAGATGCTTTAGTTTTCTTAATTAAATATACGTCTTAAAAACGATTGAGAAGTGTTTGAAAATAAAAAATGATTTTAACTTGTTCATATTCTGACTTTTGTAATAAAGAAAATGTTTTTAAACATTTATCTTGATAAATGTTTCTACTTTATTTCCATCATATAATTTTTATTTTACTAAAGTTATAAAACTTATCTACTTTATAAAGCTTTTAAAATTAAAATAAAATTTTTATCTTTTTCAAGAGAGTACAATGAAAGAATAATTTCTTCTTTGTTCGATTTGTTTGACTCGAAAATGTAAAGTTTATCATAAAATTCTAAATTCGTTTTAGCGTTTATTTTTACGTTTAATGCGGTTTAATTAAAATATATTTAAAAATTTTTATGATCTAAAAAAAATGAAGCATGATTTAAAAAAGAGATAAAAGTTTTGATATAAAAACTTGACGCATTATTTTTTTTGATAAGATGCTTTAGTTTTCTTAATTAAATATACGTCTTAAAAACGATTGAGAAGTGTTTGAAAATAAAGAATGATTTTAACTTGTTCATATTCTGACTTTTGTAATAAAGAAAATGTTTTTAAACATTTATCTTGATAAATTTTCTACTTTATTTCCATCATATAATTTTTATTTTACTAAAGTTATAAAACTTATCTACTTTATAAAGCTTTTAAAATTAAAATAAAATTTTTATCTTTTTCAAGAGAGTACAATGAAAGAATAATTTCTTCTTTGTTCGATTTGTTTGACTCGAAAATGTAAAGTTTATCATAAAATTCTAAATTCGTTTTAGCGTTTATTTTTACGTTTAATGCGGTTTAATTAAAATATATTTAAAAATTTTTATGATCTAAAAAAAATGAAGCATGATTTAAAAAAGAGATAAAAGTTTTGATATAAAAACTTGACGCATTATTTTTTTTGATAAGATGCTTTAGTTTTCTTAATTAAATATACGTCTTAAAAACGATTGAGAAGTGTTTGAAAATAAAGAATGATTTTAACTTGTTCATATTCTGACTTTTGTAATAAAGAAAATGTTTTTAAACATTTATCTTGATAAATTTTCTACTTTATTTCCATCATATAATTTTTATTTTACTAAAGTTATAAAACTTATCTACTTTATAAAGCTTTTAAAATTAAAATAAAATTTTTATCTTTTTCAAGAGAGTACAATGAAAGAATAATTTCTTCTTTGTTCGATTTGTTTGACTCGAAAATGTAAAGTTTATCATAAAATTCTAAATTCGTTTTAGCGTTTATTTTTACGTTTAATGCGGTTTAATTAAAATATATTTAAAAATTTTTATGATCTAAAAAAAATGAAGCATGATTTAAAAAAGAGATAAAAGTTTTGATATAAAAACTTGACGCATTATTTTTTTTGATAAGATGCTTTAGTTTTCTTAATTAAATATACGTCTTAAAAACGATTGAGAAGTGTTTGAAAATAAAGAATGATTTTAACTTGTTCATATTCTGACTTTTGTAATAAAGAAAATGTTTTTAAACATTTATCTTGATAAATGTTTCTACTTTATTTCCATCATATAATTTTTATTTTACTAAAGTTATAAAACTTATCTACTTTATAAAGCTTTTAAAATTAAAATAAAATTTTTATCTTTTTCAAGAGAGTACAATGAAAGAATAATTTCTTCTTTGTTCGATTTGTTTGACTCGAAAATGTAAAGTTTATCATAAAATTCTAAATTCGTTTTAGCGTTTATTTTTACGTTTAATGCGGTTTAATTAAAATATATTTAAAAATTTTTATGATCTAAAAAAAATGAAGCATGATTTAAAAAAGAGATAAAAGTTTTGATATAAAAACTTGACGCATTATTTTTTTTGATAAGATGCTTTAGTTTTCTTAATTAAATATACGTCTTAAAAACGATTGAGAAGTGTTTGAAAATAAAAAATGATTTTAACTTGTTCATATTCTGACTTTTGTAATAAAGAAAATGTTTTTAAACATTTATCTTGATAAACTTTTCTACTTTATTTCCATCATATAATTTTTATTTTACTAAAGTTATAAAACTTATCTACTTTATAAAGCTTTTAAAATTAAAATAAAATTTTTATCTTTTTCAAGAGAGTACAATGAAAGAATAATTTCTTCTTTGTTCGATTTGTTTGACTCGAAAATGTAAAGTTTATCATAAAATTCTAAATTCGTTTTAGCGTTTATTTTTACGTTTAATGCGGTTTAATTAAAATATATTTAAAAATTTTTATGATCTAAAAAAAATGAAGCATGATTTAAAAAAGAGATAAAAGTTTTGATATAAAAACTTGACGCATTATTTTTTTTGATAAGATGCTTTAGTTTTCTTAATTAAATATACGTCTTAAAAACGATTGAGAAGTGTTTGAAAATAAAGAATGATTTTAACTTGTTCATATTCTGACTTTTGTAATAAAGAAAATGTTTTTAAACATTTATCTTGATAAATGTTTCTACTTTATTTCCATCATATAATTTTTATTTTACTAAAGTTATAAAACTTATCTACTTTATAAAGCTTTTAAAATTAAAATAAAATTTTTATCTTTTTCAAGAGAGTACAATGAAAGAATAATTTCTTCTTTGTTCGATTTGTTTGACTCGAAAATGTAAAGTTTATCATAAAATTCTAAATTCGTTTTAGCGTTTATTTTTACGTTTAATGCGGTTTAATTAAAATATATTTAAAAATTTTTATGATCTAAAAAAAATGAAGCATGATTTAAAAAAGAGATAAAAGTTTTGATATAAAAACTTGACGCATTATTTTTTTTGATAAGATGCTTTAGTTTTCTTAATTAAATATACGTCTTAAAAACGATTGAGAAGTGTTTGAAAATAAAGAATGATTTTAACTTGTTCATATTCTGACTTTTGTAATAAAGAAAATGTTTTTAAACATTTATCTTGATAAACTTTTCTACTTTATTTCCATCATATAATTTTTATTTTACTAAAGTTATAAAACTTATCTACTTTATAAAGCTTTTAAAATTAAAATAAAATTTTTATCTTTTTCAAGAGAGTACAATGAAAGAATAATTTCTTCTTTGTTCGATTTGTTTGACTCGAAAATGTAAAGTTTATCATAAAATTCTAAATTCGTTTTAGCGTTTATTTTTACGTTTAATGCGGTTTAATTAAAATATATTTAAAAATTTTTATGATCTAAAAAAAATGAAGCATGATTTAAAAAAGAGATAAAAGTTTTGATATAAAAACTTGACGCATTATTTTTTTTGATAAGATGCTTTAGTTTTCTTAATTAAATATACGTCTTAAAAACGATTGAGAAGTGTTTGAAAATAAAGAATGATTTTAACTTGTTCATATTCTGACTTTTGTAATAAAGAAAATGTTTTTAAACATTTATCTTGATAAATTTTCTACTTTATTTCCATCATATAATTTTTATTTTACTAAAGTTATAAAACTTATCTACTTTATAAAGCTTTTAAAATTAAAATAAAATTTTTATCTTTTTCAAGAGAGTACAATGAAAGAATAATTTCTTCTTTGTTCGATTTGTTTGACTCGAAAATGTAAAGTTTATCATAAAATTCTAAATTCGTTTTAGCGTTTATTTTTACGTTTAATGCGGTTTAATTAAAATATATTTAAAAATTTTTATGATCTAAAAAAAATGAAGCATGATTTAAAAAAGAGATAAAAGTTTTGATATAAAAACTTGACGCATTATTTTTTTTGATAAGATGCTTTAGTTTTCTTAATTAAATATACGTCTTAAAAACGATTGAGAAGTGTTTGAAAATAAAAAATGATTTTAACTTGTTCATATTCTGACTTTTGTAATAAAGAAAATGTTTTTAAACATTTATCTTGATAAATGTTTCTACTTTATTTCCATCATATAATTTTTATTTTACTAAAGTTATAAAACTTATCTACTTTATAAAGCTTTTAAAATTAAAATAAAATTTTTATCTTTTTCAAGAGAGTACAATGAAAGAATAATTTCTTCTTTGTTCGATTTGTTTGACTCGAAAATGTAAAGTTTATCATAAAATTCTAAATTCGTTTTAGCGTTTATTTTTACGTTTAATGCGGTTTAATTAAAATATATTTAAAAATTTTTATGATCTAAAAAAAATGAAGCATGATTTAAAAAAGAGATAAAAGTTTTGATATAAAAACTTGACGCATTATTTTTTTTGATAAGATGCTTTAGTTTTCTTAATTAAATATACGTCTTAAAAACGATTGAGAAGTGTTTGAAAATAAAGAATGATTTTAACTTGTTCATATTCTGACTTTTGTAATAAAGAAAATGTTTTTAAACATTTATCTTGATAAATTTTCTACTTTATTTCCATCATATAATTTTTATTTTACTAAAGTTATAAAACTTATCTACTTTATAAAGCTTTTAAAATTAAAATAAAATTTTTATCTTTTTCAAGAGAGTACAATGAAAGAATAATTTCTTCTTTGTTCGATTTGTTTGACTCGAAAATGTAAAGTTTATCATAAAATTCTAAATTCGTTTTAGCGTTTATTTTTACGTTTAATGCGGTTTAATTAAAATATATTTAAAAATTTTTATGATCTAAAAAAAATGAAGCATGATTTAAAAAAGAGATAAAAGTTTTGATATAAAAACTTGACGCATTATTTTTTTTGATAAGATGCTTTAGTTTTCTTAATTAAATATACGTCTTAAAAACGATTGAGAAGTGTTTGAAAATAAAAAATGATTTTAACTTGTTCATATTCTGACTTTTGTAATAAAGAAAATGTTTTTAAACATTTATCTTGATAAATTTTCTACTTTATTTCCATCATATAATTTTTATTTTACTAAAGTTATAAAACTTATCTACTTTATAAAGCTTTTAAAATTAAAATAAAATTTTTATCTTTTTCAAGAGAGTACAATGAAAGAATAATTTCTTCTTTGTTCGATTTGTTTGACTCGAAAATGTAAAGTTTATCATAAAATTCTAAATTCGTTTTAGCGTTTATTTTTACGTTTAATGCGGTTTAATTAAAATATATTTAAAAATTTTTATGATCTAAAAAAAATGAAGCATGATTTAAAAAAGAGATAAAAGTTTTGATATAAAAACTTGACGCATTATTTTTTTTGATAAGATGCTTTAGTTTTCTTAATTAAATATACGTCTTAAAAACGATTGAGAAGTGTTTGAAAATAAAGAATGATTTTAACTTGTTCATATTCTGACTTTTGTAATAAAGAAAATGTTTTTAAACATTTATCTTGATAAATTTTCTACTTTATTTCCATCATATAATTTTTATTTTACTAAAGTTATAAAACTTATCTACTTTATAAAGCTTTTAAAATTAAAATAAAATTTTTATCTTTTTCAAGAGAGTACAATGAAAGAATAATTTCTTCTTTGTTCGATTTGTTTGACTCGAAAATGTAAAGTTTATCATAAAATTCTAAATTCGTTTTAGCGTTTATTTTTACGTTTAATGCGGTTTAATTAAAATATATTTAAAAATTTTTATGATCTAAAAAAAATGAAGCATGATTTAAAAAAGAGATAAAAGTTTTGATATAAAAACTTGACGCATTATTTTTTTTGATAAGATGCTTTAGTTTTCTTAATTAAATATACGTCTTAAAAACGATTGAGAAGTGTTTGAAAATAAAAAATGATTTTAACTTGTTCATATTCTGACTTTTGTAATAAAGAAAATGTTTTTAAACATTTATCTTGATAAACTTTTCTACTTTATTTCCATCATATAATTTTTATTTTACTAAAGTTATAAAACTTATCTACTTTATAAAGCTTTTAAAATTAAAATAAAATTTTTATCTTTTTCAAGAGAGTACAATGAAAGAATAATTTCTTCTTTGTTCGATTTGTTTGACTCGAAAATGTAAAGTTTATCATAAAATTCTAAATTCGTTTTAGCGTTTATTTTTACGTTTAATGCGGTTTAATTAAAATATATTTAAAAATTTTTATGATCTAAAAAAAATGAAGCATGATTTAAAAAAGAGATAAAAGTTTTGATATAAAAACTTGACGCATTATTTTTTTTGATAAGATGCTTTAGTTTTCTTAATTAAATATACGTCTTAAAAACGATTGAGAAGTGTTTGAAAATAAAAAATGATTTTAACTTGTTCATATTCTGACTTTTGTAATAAAGAAAATGTTTTTAAACATTTATCTTGATAAATGTTTCTACTTTATTTCCATCATATAATTTTTATTTTACTAAAGTTATAAAACTTATCTACTTTATAAAGCTTTTAAAATTAAAATAAAATTTTTATCTTTTTCAAGAGAGTACAATGAAAGAATAATTTCTTCTTTGTTCGATTTGTTTGACTCGAAAATGTAAAGTTTATCATAAAATTCTAAATTCGTTTTAGCGTTTATTTTTACGTTTAATGCGGTTTAATTAAAATATATTTAAAAATTTTTATGATCTAAAAAAAATGAAGCATGATTTAAAAAAGAGATAAAAGTTTTGATATAAAAACTTGACGCATTATTTTTTTTGATAAGATGCTTTAGTTTTCTTAATTAAATATACGTCTTAAAAACGATTGAGAAGTGTTTGAAAATAAAAAATGATTTTAACTTGTTCATATTCTGACTTTTGTAATAAAGAAAATGTTTTTAAACATTTATCTTGATAAACTTTTCTACTTTATTTCCATCATATAATTTTTATTTTACTAAAGTTATAAAACTTATCTACTTTATAAAGCTTTTAAAATTAAAATAAAATTTTTATCTTTTTCAAGAGAGTACAATGAAAGAATAATTTCTTCTTTGTTCGATTTGTTTGACTCGAAAATGTAAAGTTTATCATAAAATTCTAAATTCGTTTTAGCGTTTATTTTTACGTTTAATGCGGTTTAATTAAAATATATTTAAAAATTTTTATGATCTAAAAAAAATGAAGCATGATTTAAAAAAGAGATAAAAGTTTTGATATAAAAACTTGACGCATTATTTTTTTTGATAAGATGCTTTAGTTTTCTTAATTAAATATACGTCTTAAAAACGATTGAGAAGTGTTTGAAAATAAAAAATGATTTTAACTTGTTCATATTCTGACTTTTGTAATAAAGAAAATGTTTTTAAACATTTATCTTGATAAACTTTTCTACTTTATTTCCATCATATAATTTTTATTTTACTAAAGTTATAAAACTTATCTACTTTATAAAGCTTTTAAAATTAAAATAAAATTTTTATCTTTTTCAAGAGAGTACAATGAAAGAATAATTTCTTCTTTGTTCGATTTGTTTGACTCGAAAATGTAAAGTTTATCATAAAATTCTAAATTCGTTTTAGCGTTTATTTTTACGTTTAATGCGGTTTAATTAAAATATATTTAAAAATTTTTATGATCTAAAAAAAATGAAGCATGATTTAAAAAAGAGATAAAAGTTTTGATATAAAAACTTGACGCATTATTTTTTTTGATAAGATGCTTTAGTTTTCTTAATTAAATATACGTCTTAAAAACGATTGAGAAGTGTTTGAAAATAAAAAATGATTTTAACTTGTTCATATTCTGACTACTGTAATAAAGAAAATGTTTTTAAACATTTATCTTGATAAACTTTTCTACTTTATTTCCATCATATAATTTTTATTTTACTAAAGTTATAAAACTTATCTACTTTATAAAGCTTTTAAAATTAAAATAAAATTTTTATCTTTTTCAAGAGAGTACAATGAAAGAATAATTTCTTCTTTGTTCGATTTGTTTGACTCGAAAATGTAAAGTTTATCATAAAATTCTAAATTCGTTTTAGCGTTTATTTTTACGTTTAATGCGGTTTAATTAAAATATATTTAAAAATTTTTATGATCTAAAAAAAATGAAGCATGATTTAAAAAAGAGATAAAAGTTTTGATATAAAAACTTGACGCATTATTTTTTTTGATAAGATGCTTTAGTTTTCTTAATTAAATATACGTCTTAAAAACGATTGAGAAGTGTTTGAAAATAAAAAATGATTTTAACTTGTTCATATTCTGACTTTTGTAATAAAGAAAATGTTTTTAAACATTTATCTTGATAAATGTTTCTACTTTATTTCCATCATATAATTTTTATTTTACTAAAGTTATAAAACTTATCTACTTTATAAAGCTTTTAAAATTAAAATAAAATTTTTATCTTTTTCAAGAGAGTACAATGAAAGAATAATTTCTTCTTTGTTCGATTTGTTTGACTCGAAAATGTAAAGTTTATCATAAAATTCTAAATTCGTTTTAGCGTTTATTTTTACGTTTAATGCGGTTTAATTAAAATATATTTAAAAATTTTTATGATCTAAAAAAAATGAAGCATGATTTAAAAAAGAGATAAAAGTTTTGATATAAAAACTTGACGCATTATTTTTTTTGATAAGATGCTTTAGTTTTCTTAATTAAATATACGTCTTAAAAACGATTGAGAAGTGTTTGAAAATAAAAAATGATTTTAACTTGTTCATATTCTGACTTTTGTAATAAAGAAAATGTTTTTAAACATTTATCTTGATAAACTTTTCTACTTTATTTCCATCATATAATTTTTATTTTACTAAAGTTATAAAACTTATCTACTTTATAAAGCTTTTAAAATTAAAATAAAATTTTTATCTTTTTCAAGAGAGTACAATGAAAGAATAATTTCTTCTTTGTTCGATTTGTTTGACTCGAAAATGTAAAGTTTATCATAAAATTCTAAATTCGTTTTAGCGTTTATTTTTACGTTTAATGCGGTTTAATTAAAATATATTTAAAAATTTTTATGATCTAAAAAAAATGAAGCATGATTTAAAAAAGAGATAAAAGTTTTGATATAAAAACTTGACGCATTATTTTTTTTGATAAGATGCTTTAGTTTTCTTAATTAAATATACGTCTTAAAAACGATTGAGAAGTGTTTGAAAATAAAAAATGATTTTAACTTGTTCATATTCTGACTTTTGTAATAAAGAAAATGTTTTTAAACATTTATCTTGATAAATGTTTCTACTTTATTTCCATCATATAATTTTTATTTTACTAAAGTTATAAAACTTATCTACTTTATAAAGCTTTTAAAATTAAAATAAAATTTTTATCTTTTTCAAGAGAGTACAATGAAAGAATAATTTCTTCTTTGTTCGATTTGTTTGACTCGAAAATGTAAAGTTTATCATAAAATTCTAAATTCGTTTTAGCGTTTATTTTTACGTTTAATGCGGTTTAATTAAAATATATTTAAAAATTTTTATGATCTAAAAAAAATGAAGCATGATTTAAAAAAGAGATAAAAGTTTTGATATAAAAACTTGACGCATTATTTTTTTTGATAAGATGCTTTAGTTTTCTTAATTAAATATACGTCTTAAAAACGATTGAGAAGTGTTTGAAAATAAAAAATGATTTTAACTTGTTCATATTCTGACTTTTGTAATAAAGAAAATGTTTTTAAACATTTATCTTGATAAACTTTTCTACTTTATTTCCATCATATAATTTTTATTTTACTAAAGTTATAAAACTTATCTACTTTATAAAGCTTTTAAAATTAAAATAAAATTTTTATCTTTTTCAAGAGAGTACAATGAAAGAATAATTTCTTCTTTGTTCGATTTGTTTGACTCGAAAATGTAAAGTTTATCATAAAATTCTAAATTCGTTTTAGCGTTTATTTTTACGTTTAATGCGGTTTAATTAAAATATATTTAAAAATTTTTATGATCTAAAAAAAATGAAGCATGATTTAAAAAAGAGATAAAAGTTTTGATATAAAAACTTGACGCATTATTTTTTTTGATAAGATGCTTTAGTTTTCTTAATTAAATATACGTCTTAAAAACGATTGAGAAGTGTTTGAAAATAAAAAATGATTTTAACTTGTTCATATTCTGACTTTTGTAATAAAGAAAATGTTTTTAAACATTTATCTTGATAAATTTTCTACTTTATTTCCATCATATAATTTTTATTTTACTAAAGTTATAAAACTTATCTACTTTATAAAGCTTTTAAAATTAAAATAAAATTTTTATCTTTTTCAAGAGAGTACAATGAAAGAATAATTTCTTCTTTGTTCGATTTGTTTGACTCGAAAATGTAAAGTTTATCATAAAATTCTAAATTCGTTTTAGCGTTTATTTTTACGTTTAATGCGGTTTAATTAAAATATATTTAAAAATTTTTATGATCTAAAAAAAATGAAGCATGATTTAAAAAAGAGATAAAAGTTTTGATATAAAAACTTGACGCATTATTTTTTTTGATAAGATGCTTTAGTTTTCTTAATTAAATATACGTCTTAAAAACGATTGAGAAGTGTTTGAAAATAAAAAATGATTTTAACTTGTTCATATTCTGACTACTGTAATAAAGAAAATGTTTTTAAACATTTATCTTGATAAATTTTCTACTTTATTTCCATCATATAATTTTTATTTTACTAAAGTTATAAAACTTATCTACTTTATAAAGCTTTTAAAATTAAAATAAAATTTTTATCTTTTTCAAGAGAGTACAATGAAAGAATAATTTCTTCTTTGTTCGATTTGTTTGACTCGAAAATGTAAAGTTTATCATAAAATTCTAAATTCGTTTTAGCGTTTATTTTTACGTTTAATGCGGTTTAATTAAAATATATTTAAAAATTTTTATGATCTAAAAAAAATGAAGCATGATTTAAAAAAGAGATAAAAGTTTTGATATAAAAACTTGACGCATTATTTTTTTTGATAAGATGCTTTAGTTTTCTTAATTAAATATACGTCTTAAAAACGATTGAGAAGTGTTTGAAAATAAAGAATGATTTTAACTTGTTCATATTCTGACTTTTGTAATAAAGAAAATGTTTTTAAACATTTATCTTGATAAACTTTTCTACTTTATTTCCATCATATAATTTTTATTTTACTAAAGTTATAAAACTTATCTACTTTATAAAGCTTTTAAAATTAAAATAAAATTTTTATCTTTTTCAAGAGAGTACAATGAAAGAATAATTTCTTCTTTGTTCGATTTGTTTGACTCGAAAATGTAAAGTTTATCATAAAATTCTAAATTCGTTTTAGCGTTTATTTTTACGTTTAATGCGGTTTAATTAAAATATATTTAAAAATTTTTATGATCTAAAAAAAATGAAGCATGATTTAAAAAAGAGATAAAAGTTTTGATATAAAAACTTGACGCATTATTTTTTTTGATAAGATGCTTTAGTTTTCTTAATTAAATATACGTCTTAAAAACGATTGAGAAGTGTTTGAAAATAAAAAATGATTTTAACTTGTTCATATTCTGACTTTTGTAATAAAGAAAATGTTTTTAAACATTTATCTTGATAAACTTTTCTACTTTATTTCCATCATATAATTTTTATTTTACTAAAGTTATAAAACTTATCTACTTTATAAAGCTTTTAAAATTAAAATAAAATTTTTATCTTTTTCAAGAGAGTACAATGAAAGAATAATTTCTTCTTTGTTCGATTTGTTTGACTCGAAAATGTAAAGTTTATCATAAAATTCTAAATTCGTTTTAGCGTTTATTTTTACGTTTAATGCGGTTTAATTAAAATATATTTAAAAATTTTTATGATCTAAAAAAAATGAAGCATGATTTAAAAAAGAGATAAAAGTTTTGATATAAAAACTTGACGCATTATTTTTTTTGATAAGATGCTTTAGTTTTCTTAATTAAATATACGTCTTAAAAACGATTGAGAAGTGTTTGAAAATAAAGAATGATTTTAACTTGTTCATATTCTGACTTTTGTAATAAAGAAAATGTTTTTAAACATTTATCTTGATAAACTTTTCTACTTTATTTCCATCATATAATTTTTATTTTACTAAAGTTATAAAACTTATCTACTTTATAAAGCTTTTAAAATTAAAATAAAATTTTTATCTTTTTCAAGAGAGTACAATGAAAGAATAATTTCTTCTTTGTTCGATTTGTTTGACTCGAAAATGTAAAGTTTATCATAAAATTCTAAATTCGTTTTAGCGTTTATTTTTACGTTTAATGCGGTTTAATTAAAATATATTTAAAAATTTTTATGATCTAAAAAAAATGAAGCATGATTTAAAAAAGAGATAAAAGTTTTGATATAAAAACTTGACGCATTATTTTTTTTGATAAGATGCTTTAGTTTTCTTAATTAAATATACGTCTTAAAAACGATTGAGAAGTGTTTGAAAATAAAAAATGATTTTAACTTGTTCATATTCTGACTTTTGTAATAAAGAAAATGTTTTTAAACATTTATCTTGATAAATTTTCTACTTTATTTCCATCATATAATTTTTATTTTACTAAAGTTATAAAACTTATCTACTTTATAAAGCTTTTAAAATTAAAATAAAATTTTTATCTTTTTCAAGAGAGTACAATGAAAGAATAATTTCTTCTTTGTTCGATTTGTTTGACTCGAAAATGTAAAGTTTATCATAAAATTCTAAATTCGTTTTAGCGTTTATTTTTACGTTTAATGCGGTTTAATTAAAATATATTTAAAAATTTTTATGATCTAAAAAAAATGAAGCATGATTTAAAAAAGAGATAAAAGTTTTGATATAAAAACTTGACGCATTATTTTTTTTGATAAGATGCTTTAGTTTTCTTAATTAAATATACGTCTTAAAAACGATTGAGAAGTGTTTGAAAATAAAAAATGATTTTAACTTGTTCATATTCTGACTTTTGTAATAAAGAAAATGTTTTTAAACATTTATCTTGATAAACTTTTCTACTTTATTTCCATCATATAATTTTTATTTTACTAAAGTTATAAAACTTATCTACTTTATAAAGCTTTTAAAATTAAAATAAAATTTTTATCTTTTTCAAGAGAGTACAATGAAAGAATAATTTCTTCTTTGTTCGATTTGTTTGACTCGAAAATGTAAAGTTTATCATAAAATTCTAAATTCGTTTTAGCGTTTATTTTTACGTTTAATGCGGTTTAATTAAAATATATTTAAAAATTTTTATGATCTAAAAAAAATGAAGCATGATTTAAAAAAGAGATAAAAGTTTTGATATAAAAACTTGACGCATTATTTTTTTTGATAAGATGCTTTAGTTTTCTTAATTAAATATACGTCTTAAAAACGATTGAGAAGTGTTTGAAAATAAAAATGATTTTAACTTGTTCATATTCTGACTTTTAATTAATAAAACTAAAGCATCTTTATCTTTTAAAAAAAATAAAATTTTCATCTTTTTATATGAAAGAAAACTTTTTAAAAACATTTTTTTTGATCATAAAAATTTTTAAATATATTTTAATTAAACGCATTATTTTTTTTGATAAACTTTACATTTTCGATCAAACAAATCGAACAAAGAAGAAATTATTCTTTCATTGTACTCTCTTGAAAAAGATAAAAATTTTATTTTAATTTTAAAAGCTTTATAAAGTAGATAAGTTTTATAACTTTAGTAAAATAAAATTATATGATGGAAATAAAGTAGAAAAGTTTATCAAGATAAATGTTTAAAAACATTTTCTTTATTACAGTCAGAATATGAACAAGTTAAAATCATTTTTTATTTTCAAACACTTCTCAATAGTTTTTAAGACGTATATTTAATTAAGAAAACTAAAGCATCTTATCAAAAAAAATAATGCGTCAAGTTTTTATATCAAAACTTTTATCTCTTTTTTAAATCATGCTTCATTTTTTTTAGATCATAAAAATTTTTAAATATATTTTAATTAAACCGCATTAAACGTAAAAATAAACGCTAAAACGAATTTAGAATTTTATGATAAACTTTACATTTTCGAGTCAAACAAATCGAACAAAGAAGAAATTATTCTTTCATTGTGCTCTCTTGAAAAAGATAAAAATTTTATTTTAATTTTAAAAGCTTTATAAAGTAGATAAGTTTTATAACTTTAGTAAAATAAAAATTATATGATGGAAATAAAGTAGAAAAGTTTATCAAGATAAATGTTTAAAAACATTTTCTTTATTACAAAAGTCAGAATATGAACAAGTTAAAATCATTTTTTATTTTCAAACACTTCTCAATAGTTTTTAAGACGTATATTTAATTAAGAAAACTAAAGCATCTTATCAAAAAAAATAATGCGTCAAGTTTTTATATCAAAACTTTTATCTCTTTTTTAAATCATGCTTCATTTTTTTTTAGATCATAAAAATTTTTAAATATATTTTAATTAAACCGCATTAAACGTAAAAATAAACGCTAAAACGAATTTAGAATTTTATGATAAACTTTACATTTTCGAGTCAAACAAATCGAACAAAGAAGAAATTATTCTTTCATTGTGCTCTCTTGAAAAAGATAAAAATTTTATTTTAATTTTAAAAGCTTTATAAAGTAGATAAGTTTTATAACTTTAGTAAAATAAAAATTATATGATGGAAATAAAGTAGAAAAGTTTATCAAGATAAATGTTTAAAAACATTTTCTTTATTACAAAAGTCAGAATATGAACAAGTTAAAATCATTCTTTATTTTCAAACACTTCTCAATAGTTTTTAAGACGTATATTTAATTAAGAAAACTAAAGCATCTTATCAAAAAAAATAATGCGTCAAGTTTTTATATCAAAACTTTTATCTCTTTTTTAAATCATGCTTCATTTTTTTTAGATCATAAAAATTTTTAAATATATTTTAATTAAACCGCATTAAACGTAAAAATAAACGCTAAAACGAATTTAGAATTTTATGATAAACTTTACATTTTCGAGTCAAACAAATCGAACAAAGAAGAAATTATTCTTTCATTGTGCTCTCTTGAAAAAGATAAAAATTTTATTTTAATTTTAAAAGCTTTATAAAGTAGATAAGTTTTATAACTTGAGTAAAATAAAAATTATATGATGGAAATAAAGTAGAAAAGTTTATCAAGATAAATGTTTAAAAACATTTTCTTTATTACAAAAGTCAGAATATGAACAAGTTAAAATCATTTTTTATTTTCAAACACTTCTCAATAGTTTTTAAGACGTATATTTAATTAAGAAAACTAAAGCATCTTATCAAAAAAAATAATGCGTCAAGTTTTTATATCAAAACTTTTATCTCTTTTTTAAATCATGCTTCATTTTTTTTAGATCATAAAAATTTTTAAATATATTTTAATTAAACCGCATTAAACGTAAAAATAAACGCTAAAACGAATTTAGAATTTTATGATAAACTTTACATTTTCGAGTCAAACAAATCGAACAAAGAAGAAATTATTCTTTCATTGTGCTCTCTTGAAAAAGATAAAAATTTTATTTTAATTTTAAAAGCTTTATAAAGTAGATAAGTTTTATAACTTTAGTAAAATAAAAATTATATGATGGAAATAAAGTAGAAAAGTTTATCAAGATAAATGTTTAAAAACATTTTCTTTATTACAAAAGTCAGAATATGAACAAGTTAAAATCATTTTTTATTTTCAAACACTTCTCAATAGTTTTTAAGACGTATATTTAATTAAGAAAACTAAAGCATCTTATCAAAAAAAATAATGCGTCAAGTTTTTATATCAAAACTTTTATCTCTTTTTTAAATCATGCTTCATTTTTTTTAGATCATAAAAATTTTTAAATATATTTTAATTAAACCGCATTAAACGTAAAAATAAACGCTAAAACGAATTTAGAATTTTATGATAAACTTTACATTTTCGAGTCAAACAAATCGAACAAAGAAGAAATTATTCTTTCATTGTACTCTCTTGAAAAAGATAAAAATTTTATTTTAATTTTAAAAGCTTTATAAAGTAGATAAGTTTTATAACTTTAGTAAAATAAAAATTATATGATGGAAATAAAGTAGAAAAGTTTATCAAGATAAATGTTTAAAAACATTTTCTTTATTACAAAAGTCAGAATATGAACAAGTTAAAATCATTTTTTATTTTCAAACACTTCTCAATAGTTTTTAAGACGTATATTTAATTAAGAAAACTAAAGCATCTTATCAAAAAAATAATGCGTCAAGTTTTTATATCAAAACTTTTATCTCTTTTTTAAATCATGCTTCATTTTTTTTAGATCATAAAAATTTTTAAATATATTTTAATTAAACCGCATTAAACGTAAAAATAAACGCTAAAACGAATTTAGAATTTTATGATAAACTTTACATTTTCGAGTCAAACAAATCGAACAAAGAAGAAATTATTCTTTCATTGTGCTCTCTTGAAAAAGATAAAAATTTTATTTTAATTTTAAAAGCTTTATAAAGTAGATAAGTTTTATAACTTTAGTAAAATAAAAATTATATGATGGAAATAAAGTAGAAAAGTTTATCAAGATAAATGTTTAAAAACATTTTCTTTATTACAAAAGTCAGAATATGAACAAGTTAAAATCATTTTTTATTTTCAAACACTTCTCAATAGTTTTTAAGACGTATATTTAATTAAGAAAACTAAAGCATCTTATCAAAAAAAATAATGCGTCAAGTTTTTATATCAAAACTTTTATCTCTTTTTTAAATCATGCTTCATTTTTTTTAGATCATAAAAATTTTTAAATATATTTTAATTAAACCGCATTAAACGTAAAAATAAACGCTAAAACGAATTTAGAATTTTATGATAAACTTTACATTTTCGAGTCAAACAAATCGAACAAAGAAGAAATTATTCTTTCATTGTGCTCTCTTGAAAAAGATAAAAATTTTATTTTAATTTTAAAAGCTTTATAAAGTAGATAAGTTTTATAACTTTAGTAAAATAAAAATTATATGATGGAAATAAAGTAGAAAAGTTTATCAAGATAAATGTTTAAAAACATTTTCTTTATTACAAAAGTCAGAATATGAACAAGTTAAAATCATTTTTTATTTTCAAACACTTCTCAATAGTTTTTAAGACGTATATTTAATTAAGAAAACTAAAGCATCTTATCAAAAAAAATAATGCGTCAAGTTTTTATATCAAAACTTTTATCTCTTTTTTAAATCATGCTTCATTTTTTTTAGATCATAAAAATTTTTAAATATATTTTAATTAAACCGCATTAAACGTAAAAATAAACGCTAAAACGAATTTAGAATTTTATGATAAACTTTACATTTTCGAGTCAAACAAATCGAACAAAGAAGAAATTATTCTTTCATTGTGCTCTCTTGAAAAAGATAAAAATTTTATTTTAATTTTAAAAGCTTTATAAAGTAGATAAGTTTTATAACTTTAGTAAAATAAAAATTATATGATGGAAATAAAGTAGAAAAGTTTATCAAGATAAATGTTTAAAAACATTTTCTTTATTACAAAAGTCAGAATATGAACAAGTTAAAATCATTTTTTATTTTCAAACACTTCTCAATAGTTTTTAAGACGTATATTTAATTAAGAAAACTAAAGCATCTTATCAAAAAAAATAATGCGTCAAGTTTTTATATCAAAACTTTTATCTCTTTTTTAAATCATGCTTCATTTTTTTTAGATCATAAAAATTTTTAAATATATTTTAATTAAACCGCATTAAACGTAAAAATAAACGCTAAAACGAATTTAGAATTTTATGATAAACTTTACATTTTCGAGTCAAACAAATCGAACAAAGAAGAAATTATTCTTTCATTGTACTCTCTTGAAAAAGATAAAAATTTTATTTTAATTTTAAAAGCTTTATAAAGTAGATAAGTTTTATAACTTTAGTAAAATAAAAATTATATGATGGAAATAAAGTAGAAAAGTTTATCAAGATAAATGTTTAAAAACATTTTCTTTATTACAGTCAGAATATGAACAAGTTAAAATCATTTTTTATTTTCAAACACTTCTCAATAGTTTTTAAGACGTATATTTAATTAAGAAAACTAAAGCATCTTATCAAAAAAAATAATGCGTCAAGTTTTTATATCAAAACTTTTATCTCTTTTTTAAATCATGCTTCATTTTTTTTAGATCATAAAAATTTTTAAATATATTTTAATTAAACCGCATTAAACGTAAAAATAAACGCTAAAACGAATTTAGAATTTTATGATAAACTTTACATTTTCGAGTCAAACAAATCGAACAAAGAAGAAATTATTCTTTCATTGTGCTCTCTTGAAAAAGATAAAAATTTTATTTTAATTTTAAAAGCTTTATAAAGTAGATAAGTTTTATAACTTTAGTAAAATAAAAATTATATGATGGAAATAAAGTAGAAAAGTTTATCAAGATAAATGTTTAAAAACATTTTCTTTATTACAAAAGTCAGAATATGAACAAGTTAAAATCATTCTTTATTTTCAAACACTTCTCAATAGTTTTTAAGACGTATATTTAATTAAGAAAACTAAAGCATCTTATCAAAAAAAATAATGCGTCAAGTTTTTATATCAAAACTTTTATCTCTTTTTTAAATCATGCTTCATTTTTTTTAGATCATAAAAATTTTTAAATATATTTTAATTAAACCGCATTAAACGTAAAAATAAACGCTAAAACGAATTTAGAATTTTATGATAAACTTTACATTTTCGAGTCAAACAAATCGAACAAAGAAGAAATTATTCTTTCATTGTGCTCTCTTGAAAAAGATAAAAATTTTATTTTAATTTTAAAAGCTTTATAAAGTAGATAAGTTTTATAACTTTAGTAAAATAAAAATTATATGATGGAAATAAAGTAGAAAAGTTTATCAAGATAAATGTTTAAAAACATTTTCTTTATTACAAAAGTCAGAATATGAACAAGTTAAAATCATTTTTTATTTTCAAACACTTCTCAATAGTTTTTAAGACGTATATTTAATTAAGAAAACTAAAGCATCTTATCAAAAAAAATAATGCGTCAAGTTTTTATATCAAAACTTTTATCTCTTTTTTAAATCATGCTTCATTTTTTTTAGATCATAAAAATTTTTAAATATATTTTAATTAAACCGCATTAAACGTAAAAATAAACGCTAAAACGAATTTAGAATTTTATGATAAACTTTACATTTTCGAGTCAAACAAATCGAACAAAGAAGAAATTATTCTTTCATTGTGCTCTCTTGAAAAAGATAAAAATTTTATTTTAATTTTAAAAGCTTTATAAAGTAGATAAGTTTTATAACTTTGAGTAAAATAAAAATTATATGATGGAAATAAAGTAGAAAAGTTTATCAAGATAAATGTTTAAAAACATTTTCTTTATTACAAAAGTCAGAATATGAACAAGTTAAAATCATTTTTTATTTTCAAACACTTCTCAATAGTTTTTAAGACGTATATTTAATTAAGAAAACTAAAGCATCTTATCAAAAAAAATAATGCGTCAAGTTTTTATATCAAAACTTTTATCTCTTTTTTAAATCATGCTTCATTTTTTTTAGATCATAAAAATTTTTAAATATATTTTAATTAAACCGCATTAAACGTAAAAATAAACGCTAAAACGAATTTAGAATTTTATGATAAACTTTACATTTTCGAGTCAAACAAATCGAACAAAGAAGAAATTATTCTTTCATTGTGCTCTCTTGAAAAAGATAAAAATTTTATTTTAATTTTAAAAGCTTTATAAAGTAGATAAGTTTTATAACTTTAGTAAAATAAAAATTATATGATGGAAATAAAGTAGAAAAGTTTATCAAGATAAATGTTTAAAAACATTTTCTTTATTACAGTCAGAATATGAACAAGTTAAAATCATTTTTTATTTTCAAACACTTCTCAATAGTTTTTAAGACGTATATTTAATTAAGAAAACTAAAGCATCTTATCAAAAAAAATAATGCGTCAAGTTTTTATATCAAAACTTTTATCTCTTTTTTAAATCATGCTTCATTTTTTTTAGATCATAAAAATTTTTAAATATATTTTAATTAAACCGCATTAAACGTAAAAATAAACGCTAAAACGAATTTAGAATTTTATGATAAACTTTACATTTTCGAGTCAAACAAATCGAACAAAGAAGAAATTATTCTTTCATTGTGCTCTCTTGAAAAAGATAAAAATTTTATTTTAATTTTAAAAGCTTTATAAAGTAGATAAGTTTTATAACTTTAGTAAAATAAAAATTATATGATGGAAATAAAGTAGAAAAGTTTATCAAGATAAATGTTTAAAAACATTTTCTTTATTACAAAAGTCAGAATATGAACAAGTTAAAATCATTTTTTATTTTCAAACACTTCTCAATAGTTTTTAAGACGTATATTTAATTAAGAAAACTAAAGCATCTTATCAAAAAAAATAATGCGTCAAGTTTTTATATCAAAACTTTTATCTCTTTTTTAAATCATGCTTCATTTTTTTTAGATCATAAAAATTTTTAAATATATTTTAATTAAACCGCATTAAACGTAAAAATAAACGCTAAAACGAATTTAGAATTTTATGATAAACTTTACATTTTCGAGTCAAACAAATCGAACAAAGAAGAAATTATTCTTTCATTGTGCTCTCTTGAAAAAGATAAAAATTTTATTTTAATTTTAAAAGCTTTATAAAGTAGATAAGTTTTATAACTTTAGTAAAATAAAAATTATATGATGGAAATAAAGTAGAAAAGTTTATCAAGATAAATGTTTAAAAACATTTTCTTTATTACAGTCAGAATATGAACAAGTTAAAATCATTTTTTATTTTCAAACACTTCTCAATAGTTTTTAAGACGTATATTTAATTAAGAAAACTAAAGCATCTTATCAAAAAAAATAATGCGTCAAGTTTTTATATCAAAACTTTTATCTCTTTTTTAAATCATGCTTCATTTTTTTTAGATCATAAAAATTTTTAAATATATTTTAATTAAACCGCATTAAACGTAAAAATAAACGCTAAAACGAATTTAGAATTTTATGATAAACTTTACATTTTCGAGTCAAACAAATCGAACAAAGAAGAAATTATTCTTTCATTGTGCTCTCTTGAAAAAGATAAAAATTTTATTTTAATTTTAAAAGCTTTATAAAGTAGATAAGTTTTATAACTTTGAGTAAAATAAAAATTATATGATGGAAATAAAGTAGAAAAGTTTATCAAGATAAATGTTTAAAAACATTTTCTTTATTACAAAAGTCAGAATATGAACAAGTTAAAATCATTTTTTATTTTCAAACACTTCTCAATAGTTTTTAAGACGTATATTTAATTAAGAAAACTAAAGCATCTTATCAAAAAAAATAATGCGTCAAGTTTTTATATCAAAACTTTTATCTCTTTTTTAAATCATGCTTCATTTTTTTTAGATCATAAAAATTTTTAAATATATTTTAATTAAACCGCATTAAACGTAAAAATAAACGCTAAAACGAATTTAGAATTTTATGATAAACTTTACATTTTCGAGTCAAACAAATCGAACAAAGAAGAAATTATTCTTTCATTGTGCTCTCTTGAAAAAGATAAAAATTTTATTTTAATTTTAAAAGCTTTATAAAGTAGATAAGTTTTATAACTTTAGTAAAATAAAAATTATATGATGGAAATAAAGTAGAAAAGTTTATCAAGATAAATGTTTAAAAACATTTTCTTTATTACAAAAGTCAGAATATGAACAAGTTAAAATCATTTTTTATTTTCAAACACTTCTCAATAGTTTTTAAGACGTATATTTAATTAAGAAAACTAAAGCATCTTATCAAAAAAAATAATGCGTCAAGTTTTTATATCAAAACTTTTATCTCTTTTTTAAATCATGCTTCATTTTTTTTAGATCATAAAAATTTTTAAATATATTTTAATTAAACCGCATTAAACGTAAAAATAAACGCTAAAACGAATTTAGAATTTTATGATAAACTTTACATTTTCGAGTCAAACAAATCGAACAAAGAAGAAATTATTCTTTCATTGTGCTCTCTTGAAAAAGATAAAAATTTTATTTTAATTTTAAAAGCTTTATAAAGTAGATAAGTTTTATAACTTTAGTAAAATAAAAATTATATGATGGAAATAAAGTAGAAAAGTTTATCAAGATAAATGTTTAAAAACATTTTCTTTATTACAAAAGTCAGAATATGAACAAGTTAAAATCATTTTTTATTTTCAAACACTTCTCAATAGTTTTTAAGACGTATATTTAATTAAGAAAACTAAAGCATCTTATCAAAAAAAATAATGCGTCAAGTTTTTATATCAAAACTTTTATCTCTTTTTTAAATCATGCTTCATTTTTTTTAGATCATAAAAATTTTTAAATATATTTTAATTAAACCGCATTAAACGTAAAAATAAACGCTAAAACGAATTTAGAATTTTATGATAAACTTTACATTTTCGAGTCAAACAAATCGAACAAAGAAGAAATTATTCTTTCATTGTGCTCTCTTGAAAAAGATAAAAATTTTATTTTAATTTTAAAAGCTTTATAAAGTAGATAAGTTTTATAACTTTAGTAAAATAAAAATTATATGATGGAAATAAAGTAGAAAAGTTTATCAAGATAAATGTTTAAAAACATTTTCTTTATTACAAAAGTCAGAATATGAACAAGTTAAAATCATTTTTTATTTTCAAACACTTCTCAATAGTTTTTAAGACGTATATTTAATTAAGAAAACTAAAGCATCTTATCAAAAAAAATAATGCGTCAAGTTTTTATATCAAAACTTTTATCTCTTTTTTAAATCATGCTTCATTTTTTTTAGATCATAAAAATTTTTAAATATATTTTAATTAAACCGCATTAAACGTAAAAATAAACGCTAAAACGAATTTAGAATTTTATGATAAACTTTACATTTTCGAGTCAAACAAATCGAACAAAGAAGAAATTATTCTTTCATTGTGCTCTCTTGAAAAAGATAAAAATTTTATTTTAATTTTAAAAGCTTTATAAAGTAGATAAGTTTTATAACTTTAGTAAAATAAAAATTATATGATGGAAATAAAGTAGAAAAGTTTATCAAGATAAATGTTTAAAAACATTTTCTTTATTACAAAAGTCAGAATATGAACAAGTTAAAATCATTTTTTATTTTCAAACACTTCTCAATAGTTTTTAAGACGTATATTTAATTAAGAAAACTAAAGCATCTTATCAAAAAAAATAATGCGTCAAGTTTTTATATCAAAACTTTTATCTCTTTTTTAAATCATGCTTCATTTTTTTTAGATCATAAAAATTTTTAAATATATTTTAATTAAACCGCATTAAACGTAAAAATAAACGCTAAAACGAATTTAGAATTTTATGATAAACTTTACATTTTCGAGTCAAACAAATCGAACAAAGAAGAAATTATTCTTTCATTGTGCTCTCTTGAAAAAGATAAAAATTTTATTTTAATTTTAAAAGCTTTATAAAGTAGATAAGTTTTATAACTTTAGTAAAATAAAAATTATATGATGGAAATAAAGTAGAAAAGTTTATCAAGATAAATGTTTAAAAACATTTTCTTTATTACAAAAGTCAGAATATGAACAAGTTAAAATCATTTTTTATTTTCAAACACTTCTCAATAGTTTTTAAGACGTATATTTAATTAAGAAAACTAAAGCATCTTATCAAAAAAAATAATGCGTCAAGTTTTTATATCAAAACTTTTATCTCTTTTTTAAATCATGCTTCATTTTTTTTAGATCATAAAAATTTTTAAATATATTTTAATTAAACCGCATTAAACGTAAAAATAAACGCTAAAACGAATTTAGAATTTTATGATAAACTTTACATTTTCGAGTCAAACAAATCGAACAAAGAAGAAATTATTCTTTCATTGTGCTCTCTTGAAAAAGATAAAAATTTTATTTTAATTTTAAAAGCTTTATAAAGTAGATAAGTTTTATAACTTTAGTAAAATAAAAATTATATGATGGAAATAAAGTAGAAAAGTTTATCAAGATAAATGTTTAAAAACATTTTCTTTATTACAAAAGTCAGAATATGAACAAGTTAAAATCATTTTTTATTTTCAAACACTTCTCAATAGTTTTTAAGACGTATATTTAATTAAGAAAACTAAAGCATCTTATCAAAAAAAATAATGCGTCAAGTTTTTATATCAAAACTTTTATCTCTTTTTTAAATCATGCTTCATTTTTTTTAGATCATAAAAATTTTTAAATATATTTTAATTAAACCGCATTAAACGTAAAAATAAACGCTAAAACGAATTTAGAATTTTATGATAAACTTTACATTTTCGAGTCAAAC
Organism: Loxodes magnus; assembly: GCA_946699065.1. Taxonomy (NCBI): domain Eukaryota; phylum Ciliophora; class Karyorelictea; order Loxodida; family Loxodidae; genus Loxodes; species Loxodes magnus. Next base: position 25,019 of record CAMPDV010005347.1, read on the forward strand.
AAATCGAACAAAGAAGAAATTATTCTTTCATTGTGCTCTCTTGAAAAAGATAAAAATTTTATTTTAATTTTAAAAGCTTTATAAAGTAGATAAGTTTTATAACTTTAGTAAAATAAAAATTATATGATGGAAATAAAGTAGAAAAGTTTATCAAGATAAATGTTTAAAAACATTTTCTTTATTACAAAAGTCAGAATATGAACAAGTTAAAATCATTTTTTATTTTCAAACACTTCTCAATAGTTTTTAAGACGTATATTTAATTAAGAAAACTAAAGCATCTTATCAAAAAAAATAATGCGTCAAGTTTTTATATCAAAACTTTTATCTCTTTTTTAAATCATGCTTCATTTTTTTTAGATCATAAAAATTTTTAAATATATTTTAATTAAACCGCATTAAACGTAAAAATAAACGCTAAAACAAATTTAGAATTTTATGATAAACTTTACATTTTCGAGTCAAACAAATCGAACAAAGAAGAAATTATTCTTTCATTGTGCTCTCTTGAAAAAGATAAAAATTTTATTTTAATTTTAAAAGCTTTATAAAGTAGATAAGTTTTATAACTTTAGTAAAATAAAAATTATATGATGGAAATAAAGTAGAAAAGTTTATCAAGATAAATGTTTAAAAACATTTTCTTTATTACAAAAGTCAGAATATGAACAAGTTAAAATCATTTTTTATTTTCAAACACTTCTCAATCGTTTTTAAGACGTATATTTAATTAAGAAAACTAAAGCATCTTATCAAAAAAAATAATGCGTCAAGTTTTTATATCAAAACTTTTATCTCTTTTTTAAATCATGCTTCATTTTTTTTAGATCATAAAAATTTTTAAATATATTTTAATTAAACCGCATTAAACGTAAAAATAAACGCTAAAACGAATTTAGAATTTTATGATAAACTTTACATTTTCGAGTCAAACAAATCGAACAAAGAAGAAATTATTCTTTCATTGTACTCTCTTGAAAAAGATAAAAATTTTATTTTAATTTTAAAAGCTTTATAAAGTAGATAAGTTTTATAACTTTAGTAAAATAAAAATTATATGATGGAAATAAAGTAGAAAAGTTTATCAAGATAAATGTTTAAAAACATTTTCTTTATTACAGTCAGAATATGAACAAGTTAAAATCATTTTTTATTTTCAAACACTTCTCAATCGTTTTTAAGACGTATATTTAATTAAGAAAACTAAAGCATCTTATCAAAAAAAATAATGCGTCAAGTTTTTATATCAAAACTTTTATCTCTTTTTTAAATCATGCTTCATTTTTTTTAGATCATAAAAATTTTTAAATATATTTTAATTAAACCGCATTAAACGTAAAAATAAACGCTAAAACGAATTTAGAATTTTATGATAAACTTTACATTTTCGAGTCAAACAAATCGAACAAAGAAGAAATTATTCTTTCATTGTGCTCTCTTGAAAAAGATAAAAATTTTATTTTAATTTTAAAAGCTTTATAAAGTAGATAAGTTTTATAACTTTAGTAAAATAAAAATTATATGATGGAAATAAAGTAGAAAAGTTTATCAAGATAAATGTTTAAAAACATTTTCTTTATTACAGTCAGAATATGAACAAGTTAAAATCATTTTTTATTTTCAAACACTTCTCAATCGTTTTTAAGACGTATATTTAATTAAGAAAACTAAAGCATCTTATCAAAAAAAATAATGCGTCAAGTTTTTATATCAAAACTTTTATCTCTTTTTTAAATCATGCTTCATTTTTTTTAGATCATAAAAATTTTTAAATATATTTTAATTAAACCGCATTAAACGTAAAAATAAACGCTAAAACAAATTTAGAATTTTATGATAAACTTTACATTTTCGAGTCAAACAAATCGAACAAAGAAGAAATTATTCTTTCATTGTACTCTCTTGAAAAAGATAAAAATTTTATTTTAATTTTAAAAGCTTTATAAAGTAGATAAGTTTTATAACTTTAGTAAAATAAAAATTATATGATGGAAATAAAGTAGAAAAGTTTATCAAGATAAATGTTTAAAAACATTTTCTTTATTACAAAAGTCAGAATATGAACAAGTTAAAATCATTTTTTATTTTCAAACACTTCTCAATCGTTTTTAAGACGTATATTTAATTAAGAAAACTAAAGCATCTTATCAAAAAAAATAATGCGTCAAGTTTTTATATCAAAACTTTTATCTCTTTTTTAAATCATGCTTCATTTTTTTTAGATCATAAAAATTTTTAAATATATTTTAATTAAACCGCATTAAACGTAAAAATAAACGCTAAAACGAATTTAGAATTTTATGATAAACTTTACATTTTCGAGTCAAACAAATCGAACAAAGAAGAAATTATTCTTTCATTGTACTCTCTTGAAAAAGATAAAAATTTTATTTTAATTTTAAAAGCTTTATAAAGTAGATAAGTTTTATAACTTTAGTAAAATAAAAATTATATGATGGAAATAAAGTAGAAAAGTTTATCAAGATAAATGTTTAAAAACATTTTCTTTATTACACAGAATATGAACAAGTTAAAATCATTTTTTATTTTCAAACACTTCTCAATCGTTTTTAAGACGTATATTTAATTAAGAAAACTAAAGCATCTTATCAAAAAAAATAATGCGTCAAGTTTTTATATCAAAACTTTTATCTCTTTTTTAAATCATGCTTCATTTTTTTTAGATCATAAAAATTTTTAAATATATTTTAATTAAACCGCATTAAACGTAAAAATAAACGCTAAAACGAATTTAGAATTTTATGATAAACTTTACATTTTCGAGTCAAACAAATCGAACAAAGAAGAAATTATTCTTTCATTGTACTCTCTTGAAAAAGATAAAAATTTTATTTTAATTTTAAAAGCTTTATAAAGTAGATAAGTTTTATAACTTTAGTAAAATAAAAATTATATGATGGAAATAAAGTAGAAAAGTTTATCAAGATAAATGTTTAAAAACATTTTCTTTATTACAGTCAGAATATGAACAAGTTAAAATCATTTTTTATTTTCAAACACTTCTCAATCGTTTTTAAGACGTATATTTAATTAAGAAAACTAAAGCATCTTATCAAAAAAAATAATGCGT
>CAMPDV010005348.1:0-31288 GCA_946699065.1 Loxodes magnus
TTATTACTAACATTTTGGATATTCTAACTTATATTTTAGTGCTTGCCACGAATACTTATCATTAGATATTCTTTTCTTACTTCACTTCTTCACTTTTCTAAACACTTATTACTTCTCAAAGCATACTCCTTAAAACTGAAATTCTATCTTCTTTTCTTACTTTACTTCTTCACTTTTCTATAGGCTAACTTTCATCTACAAGCATATCTTGACAAACTGAATACAGATTCGTAATTATTATATTATTACTAACATTTTGGATATTCTAACTTATATTTTAGTGCTTGCCACGAATACTTATCATTAGATATTCTTTTCTTACTTCACTTCTTCACTTTTCTAAACACTTATTACTTCTCAAAGCATACTCCTTAAATCTGAAACTCCATCTTCTTTTCTTACTTTACTTCTTCACTTTTCTATAGGCTAACTTTCATCTACAAGCATATCTTGACAAACTGAATACAGATTCGTAATTATTATATTATTACTAACATTTTGGATATTCTAACTTATATTTAGTGCTTGCTACGAAAACTTATCATTAGATATTCTTTTCTTACTTCACTTCTTCACTTTTCTAAATACTTATTACTTCTCAAAGCATACTCCTTAAAACTGAAATTCTATCTTCTTTTCTTACTTTACTTCTTCACTTTTCTATAGGCTAACTTTCATCTACAAGCATATCTTGACAAACTGAATACAGATTCGTAATTATTATATTATTACTAACATTTTGGATATTCTAACTTATATTTTAGTGCTTGCCACGAATACTTATCATTAGATATTCTTTTCTTACTTCACTTCTTCACTTTTCTAAACACTTATTACTTCTCAAAGCATACTCCTTAAATCTGAAACTCCATCTTCTTTTCTTACTTTACTTCTTCACTTTTCTATAGGCTAACTTTCATCTACAAGCATATCTTGACAAACTGAATACAGATTCGTAATTATTATATTATTACTAACATTTTGGATATTCTAACTTATATTTTAGTGCTTGCCACGAATACTTATCATTAGATATTCTTTTCTTACTTCACTTCTTCACTTTTCTAAATACTTATTACTTCTCAAAGCATACTCCTTAAAACTGAAATTCTATCTTCTTTTCTTACTTTACTTCTTCACTTTTCTATAGGCTAACTTTCATCTACAAGCATATCTTGACAAACTGAATACAGATTCGTAATTATTATATTATTACTAACATTTTGGATATTCTAACTTATATTTTAGTGCTTGCCACGAATACTTATCATTAGATATTCTTTTCTTACTTCACTTCTTCACTTTTCTAAACACTTATTACTTCTCAAAGCATACTCCTTAAAACTGAAACTCTATCTTCTTTTCTTACTTTACTTCTTCACTTTTCTATAGGCTAACTTTCATCTACAAGCATATCTTGACAAACTGAATACAGATTCGTAATTATTATATTATTACTAACATTTTGGATATTCTAACTTATATTTTAGTGCTTGCCACGAATACTTATCATTAGATATTCTTTTCTTACTTCACTTCTTCACTTTTCTAACACTTATTACTTCTCAAAGCATACTCCTTAAAACTGAAATTCTATCTTCTTTTCTTACTTTACTTCTTCACTTTTCTATAGGCTAACTTTCATCTACAAGCATATCTTGACAAACTGAATACAGATTCGTAATTATTATATTATTACTAACATTTTGGATATTCTAACTTATATTTTAGTGCTTGCCACGAATACTTATCATTAGATATTCTTTTCTTACTTCACTTCTTCACTTTTCTAAACACTTATTACTTCTCAAAGCATACTCCTTAAATCTGAAACTCCATCTTCTTTTCTTACTTTACTTCTTCACTTTTCTATAGGCTAACTTTCATCTACAAGCATATCTTGACAAACTGAATACAGATTCGTAATTATTATATTATTACTAACATTTTGGATATTCTAACTTATATTTTAGTGCTTGCTACGAAAACTTATCATTAGATATTCTTTTTCTTACTTCACTTCTTCACTTTTCTAAATACTTATTACTTCTCAAAGCATACTCCTTAAAACTGAAATTCTATCTTCTTTTCTTACTTTACTTCTTCACTTTTCTATAGGCTAACTTTCATCTACAAGCATATCTTGACAAACTGAATACAGATTCGTAATTATTATATTATTACTAACATTTTGGATATTCTAACTTATATTTTAGTGCTTGCCACGAATACTTATCATTAGATATTCTTTTCTTACTTCACTTCTTCACTTTTCTAAACACTTATTACTTCTCAAAGCATACTCCTTAAAACTGAAACTCTATCTTCTTTTCTTACTTTACTTCTTCACTTTTCTATAGGCTAACTTTCATCTACAAGCATATCTTGACAAACTGAATACAGATTCGTAATTATTATATTATTACTAACATTTTGGATATTCTAACTTATATTTTAGTGCTTGCCACGAATACTTATCATTAGATATTCTTTTCTTACTTCACTTCTTCACTTTTCTAAACACTTATTACTTCTCAAAGCATACTCCTTAAATCTGAAACTCCATCTTCTTTTCTTACTTTACTTCTTCACTTTTCTATAGGCTAACTTTCATCTACAAGCATATCTTGACAAACTGAATACAGATTCGTAATTATTATATTATTACTAACATTTTGGATATTCTAACTTATATTTTAGTGCTTGCTACGAAAACTTATCATTAGATATTCTTTTCTTACTTCACTTCTTCACTTTTCTAAATACTTATTACTTCTCAAAGCATACTCCTTAAAACTGAAATTCTATCTTCTTTTCTTACTTTACTTCTTCACTTTTCTATAGGCTAACTTTCATCTACAAGCATATCTTGACAAACTGAATACAGATTCGTAATTATTATATTATTACTAACATTTTGGATATTCTAACTTATATTTTAGTGCTTGCCACGAATACTTATCATTAGATATTCTTTTCTTACTTCACTTCTTCACTTTTCTAAACACTTATTACTTCTCAAAGCATACTCCTTAAATCTGAAACTCCATCTTCTTTTCTTACTTTACTTCTTCACTTTTCTATAGGCTAACTTTCATCTACAAGCATATCTTGACAAACTGAATACAGATTCGTAATTATTATATTATTACTAACATTTTGGATATTCTAACTTATATTTTAGTGCTTGCCACGAATACTTATCATTAGATATTCTTTTCTTACTTCACTTCTTCACTTTTCTAAATACTTATTACTTCTCAAAGCATACTCCTTAAAACTGAAATTCTATCTTCTTTTCTTACTTTACTTCTTCACTTTTCTATAGGCTAACTTTCATCTACAAGCATATCTTGACAAACTGAATACAGATTCGTAATTATTATATTATTACTAACATTTTGGATATTCTAACTATATTTTAGTGCTTGCCACGAATACTTATCATTAGATATTCTTTTCTTACTTCACTTCTTCACTTTTCTAAACACTTATTACTTCTCAAAGCATACTCCTTAAAACTGAAATTCTATCTTCTTTTCTTACTTTACTTCTTCACTTTTCTATAGGCTAACTTTCATCTACAAGCATATCTTGACAAACTGAATACAGATTCGTAATTATTATATTATTACTAACATTTTGGATATTCTAACTTATATTTTAGTGCTTGCCACGAATACTTATCATTAGATATTCTTTTCTTACTTCACTTCTTCACTTTTCTAAACACTTATTACTTCTCAAAGCATACTCCTTAAAACTGAAACTCTATCTTCTTTTCTTACTTTACTTCTTCACTTTTCTATAGGCTAACTTTTCATCTACAAGCATATCTTGACAAACTGAATACAGATTCGTAATTATTATATTATTACTAACATTTTGGATATTCTAACTTATATTTTAGTGCTTGCCACGAATACTTATCATTAGATATTCTTTTCTTACTTCACTTCTTCACTTTTCTAAACACTTATTACTTCTCAAAGCATACTCCTTAAAACTGAAATTCTATCTTCTTTTCTTACTTTACTTCTTCACTTTTTCTATAGGCTAACTTTCATCTACAAGCATATCTTGACAAACTGAATACAGATTCGTAATTATTATATTATTACTAACATTTTGGATATTCTAACTTATATTTTAGTGCTTGCCACGAATACTTATCATTAGATATTCTTTTCTTACTTCACTTCTTCACTTTTCTAAACACTTATTACTTCTCAAAGCATACTCCTTAAATCTGAAACTCCATCTTCTTTTCTTACTTTACTTCTTCACTTTTCTATAGGCTAACTTTCATCTACAAGCATATCTTGACAAACTGAATACAGATTCGTAATTATTATATTATTACTAACATTTTGGATATTCTAACTTATATTTTAGTGCTTGCTACGAAAACTTATCATTAGATATTCTTTTCTTACTTCACTTCTTCACTTTTCTAAATACTTATTACTTCTCAAAGCATACTCCTTAAAACTGAAATTCTATCTTCTTTTCTTACTTTACTTCTTCACTTTTCTATAGGCTAACTTTCATCTACAAGCATATCTTGACAAACTGAATACAGATTCGTAATTATTATATTATTACTAACATTTTGGATATTCTAACTTATATTTTAGTGCTTGCCACGAATACTTATCATTAGATATTCTTTTCTTACTTCACTTCTTCACTTTTCTAAACACTTATTACTTCTCAAAGCATACTCCTTAAATCTGAAACTCCATCTTCTTTTCTTACTTTACTTCTTCACTTTTCTATAGGCTAACTTTCATCTACAAGCATATCTTGACAAACTGAATACAGATTCGTATTATTATATTATTACTAACATTTTGGATATTCTAACTTATATTTAGTGCTTGCCACGAATACTTATCATTAGATATTCTTTTCTTACTTCACTTCTTCACTTTTCTAAATACTTATTACTTCTCAAAGCATACTCCTTAAAACTGAAATTCTATCTTCTTTTCTTACTTTACTTCTTCACTTTTCTATAGGCTAACTTTCATCTACAAGCATATCTTGACAAACTGAATACAGATTCGTAATTATTATATTATTACTAACATTTTGGATATTCTAACTTATATTTTAGTGCTTGCTACGAAAACTTATCATTAGATATTCTTTTCTTACTTCACTTCTTCACTTTTCTAAATACTTATTACTTCTCAAAGCATACTCCTTAAAACTGAAATTCTATCTTCTTTCTTACTTTACTTCTTCACTTTTCTATAGGCTAACTTTCATCTACAAGCATATCTTGACAAACTGAATACAGATTCGTAATTATTATATTATTACTAACATTTTGGATATTCTAACTTATATTTTAGTGCTTGCCACGAATACTTATCATTAGATATTCTTTTCTTACTTCACTTCTTCACTTTTCTAAACACTTATTACTTCTCAAAGCATACTCCTTAAAACTGAAACTCTATCTTCTTTTCTTACTTTACTTCTTCACTTTTCTATAGGCTAACTTTCATCTACAAGCATATCTTGACAAACTGAATACAGATTCGTAATTATTATATTATTACTAACATTTTGGATATTCTAACTTATATTTTAGTGCTTGCCACGAATACTTATCATTAGATATTCTTTTCTTACTTCACTTCTTCACTTTTCTAAACACTTATTACTTCTCAAAGCATACTCCTTAAAACTGAAACTCTATCTTCTTTTCTTACTTTACTTCTTCACTTTTCTATAGGCTAACTTTCATCTACAAGCATATCTTGACAAACTGAATACAGATTCGTAATTATTATATTATTACTAACATTTTGGATATTCTAACTTATATTTTAGTGCTTGCCACGAATACTTATCATTAGATATTCTTTTCTTACTTCACTTCTTCACTTTTCTAAACACTTATTACTTCTCAAAGCATACTCCTTAAATCTGAAACTCCATCTTCTTTTCTTACTTTACTTCTTCACTTTTCTATAGGCTAACTTTCATCTACAAGCATATCTTGACAAACTGAATACAGATTCGTAATTATTATATTATTACTAACATTTTGGATATTCTAACTTATATTTTAGTGCTTGCTACGAAAACTTATCATTAGATATTCTTTTCTTACTTCACTTCTTCACTTTTCTAAATACTTATTACTTCTCAAAGCATACTCCTTAAAACTGAAATTCTATCTTCTTTTCTTACTTTACTTCTTCACTTTTCTATAGGCTAACTTTCATCTACAAGCATATCTTGACAAACTGAATACAGATTCGTAATTATTATATTATTACTAACATTTTGGATATTCTAACTTATATTTTAGTGCTTGCCACGAATACTTATCATTAGATATTCTTTTCTTACTTCACTTCTTCACTTTTCTAAACACTTATTACTTCTCAAAGCATACTCCTTAAATCTGAAACTCCATCTTCTTTTCTTACTTTACTTCTTCACTTTTCTATAGGCTAACTTTCATCTACAAGCATATCTTGACAAACTGAATACAGATTCGTAATTATTATATTATTACTAACATTTTGGATATTCTAACTTATATTTTAGTGCTTGCCACGAATACTTATCATTAGATATTCTTTTCTTACTTCACTTCTTCACTTTTCTAAATACTTATTACTTCTCAAAGCATACTCCTTAAAACTGAAATTCTATCTTCTTTTCTTACTTTACTTCTTCACTTTCTATAGGCTAACTTTCATCTACAAGCATATCTTGACAAACTGAATACAGATTCGTAATTATTATATTATTACTAACATTTTGGATATTCTAACTTATATTTTAGTGCTTGCCACGAATACTTATCATTAGATATTCTTTTCTTACTTCACTTCTTCACTTTTCTAAACACTTATTACTTCTCAAAGCATACTCCTTAAAACTGAAATTCTATCTTCTTTTCTTACTTTACTTCTTCACTTTTCTATAGGCTAACTTTCATCTACAAGCATATCTTGACAAACTGAATACAGATTCGTAATTATTATATTATTACTAACATTTTGGATATTCTAACTTATATTTTAGTGCTTGCCACGAATACTTATCATTAGATATTCTTTTCTTACTTCACTTCTTCACTTTTCTAAACACTTATTACTTCTCAAAGCATACTCCTTAAAACTGAAACTCTATCTTCTTTTCTTACTTTACTTCTTCACTTTTCTATAGGCTAACTTTCATCTACAAGCATATCTTGACAAACTGAATACAGATTCGTAATTATTATATTATTACTAACATTTTGGATATTCTAACTTATATTTTAGTGCTTGCCACGAATACTTATCATTAGATATTCTTTTCTTACTTCACTTCTTCACTTTTCTAAACACTTATTACTTCTCAAAGCATACTCCTTAAAACTGAAATTCTATCTTCTTTTCTTACTTTACTTCTTCACTTTTCTATAGGCTAACTTTCATCTACAAGCATATCTTGACAAACTGAATACAGATTCGTAATTATTATATTATTACTAACATTTTGGATATTCTAACTTATATTTTAGTGCTTGCCACGAATACTTATCATTAGATATTCTTTTCTTACTTCACTTCTTCACTTTTCTAAACACTTATTACTTCTCAAAGCATACTCCTTAAATCTGAAACTCCATCTTCTTTTCTTACTTTACTTCTTCACTTTTCTATAGGCTAACTTTCATCTACAAGCATATCTTGACAACTGAATACAGATTCGTAATTATTATATTATTACTAACATTTTGGATATTCTAACTTATATTTTAGTGCTTGCTACGAAAACTTATCATTAGATATTCTTTTCTTACTTCACTTCTTCACTTTTCTAAATACTTATTACTTCTCAAAGCATACTCCTTAAAACTGAAATTCTATCTTCTTTTCTTACTTTACTTCTTCACTTTTCTATAGGCTAACTTTCATCTACAAGCATATCTTGACAAACTGAATACAGATTCGTAATTATTATATTATTACTAACATTTTGGATATTCTAACTTATATTTTAGTGCTTGCCACGATACTTATCATTAGATATTCTTTTCTTACTTCACTTCTTCACTTTTCTAAACACTTATTACTTCTCAAAGCATACTCCTTAAATCTGAAACTCCATCTTCTTTTCTTACTTTACTTCTTCACTTTTCTATAGGCTAACTTTCATCTACAAGCATATCTTGACAAACTGAATACAGATTCGTAATTATTATATTATTACTAACATTTTGGATATTCTAACTTATATTTTAGTGCTTGCCACGAATACTTATCATTAGATATTCTTTTCTTACTTCACTTCTTCACTTTTCTAAATACTTATTACTTCTCAAAGCATACTCCTTAAAACTGAAATTCTATCTTCTTTTCTTACTTTACTTCTTCACTTTTCTATAGGCTAACTTTCATCTACAAGCATATCTGACAAACTGAATACAGATTCGTAATTATTATATTATTACTAACATTTTGGATATTCTAACTTATATTTTAGTGCTTGCTACGAAAACTTATCATTAGATATTCTTTTCTTACTTCACTTCTTCACTTTTCTAAATACTTATTACTTCTCAAAGCATACTCCTTAAAACTGAAATTCTATCTTCTTTTCTTACTTTACTTCTTCACTTTTCTATAGGCTAACTTTCATCTACAAGCATATCTTGACAAACTGAATACAGATTCGTAATTATTATATTATTACTAACATTTTGGATATTCTAACTTATATTTTAGTGCTTGCCACGAATACTTATCATTAGATATTCTTTTCTTACTTCACTTCTTCACTTTTCTAAACACTTATTACTTCTCAAAGCATACTCCTTAAAACTGAAACTCTATCTTCTTTCTTACTTTACTTCTTCACTTTTCTATAGGCTAACTTTCATCTACAAGCATATCTTGACAAACTGAATACAGATTCGTAATTATTATATTATTACTAACATTTTGGATATTCTAACTTATATTTTAGTGCTTGCCACGAATACTTATCATTAGATATTCTTTTCTTACTTCACTTCTTCACTTTTCTAAACACTTATTACTTCTCAAAGCATACTCCTTAAAACTGAAACTCTATCTTCTTTTCTTACTTTACTTCTTCACTTTTCTATAGGCTAACTTTCATCTACAAGCATATCTTGACAAACTGAATACAGATTCGTAATTATTATATTATTACTAACATTTTGGATATTCTAACTTATATTTTAGTGCTTGCACGAATACTTATCATTAGATATTCTTTTCTTACTTCACTTCTTCACTTTTCTAAACACTTATTACTTCTCAAAGCATACTCCTTAAAACTGAAATTCTATCTTCTTTTCTTACTTTACTTCTTCACTTTTCTATAGGCTAACTTTCATCTACAAGCATATCTTGACAAACTGAATACAGATTCGTAATTATTATATTATTACTAACATTTTGGATATTCTAACTTATATTTTAGTGCTTGCCACGAATACTTATCATTAGATATTCTTTTCTTACTTCACTTCTTCACTTTTCTAAACACTTATTACTTCTCAAAGCATACTCCTTAAATCTGAAACTCCATCTTCTTTTCTTACTTTACTTCTTCACTTTTCTATAGGCTAACTTTCATCTACAAGCATATCTTGACAAACTGAATACAGATTCGTAATTATTATATTATTACTAACATTTTGGATATTCTAACTTATATTTTAGTGCTTGCTACGAAAACTTATCATTAGATATTCTTTTCTTACTTCACTTCTTCACTTTTCTAAATACTTATTACTTCTCAAAGCATACTCCTTAAAACTGAAATTCTATCTTCTTTTCTTACTTTACTTCTTCACTTTTCTATAGGCTAACTTTCATCTACAAGCATATCTTGACAAACTGAATACAGATTCGTAATTATTATATTATTACTAACATTTTGGATATTCTAACTTATATTTTAGTGCTTGCCACGAATACTTATCATTAGATATTCTTTTCTTACTTCACTTCTCACTTTTCTAAACACTTATTACTTCTCAAAGCATACTCCTTAAATCTGAAACTCCATCTTCTTTTCTTACTTTACTTCTTCACTTTTCTATAGGCTAACTTTCATCTACAAGCATATCTTGACAAACTGAATACAGATTCGTAATTATTATATTATTACTAACATTTTGGATATTCTAACTTATATTTTAGTGCTTGCCACGAATACTTATCATTAGATATTCTTTTCTTACTTCACTTCTTCACTTTTCTAAACACTTATTACTTCTCAAGCATACTCCTTAAAACTGAAACTCTATCTTCTTTTCTTACTTTACTTCTTCACTTTTCTATAGGCTAACTTTCATCTACAAGCATATCTTGACAAACTGAATACAGATTCGTAATTATTATATTATTACTAACATTTTGGATATTCTAACTTATATTTTAGTGCTTGCCACGAATACTTATCATTAGATATTCTTTTCTTACTTCACTTCTTCACTTTTCTAAACACTTATTACTTCTCAAAGCATACTCCTTAAAACTGAAATTCTATCTTCTTTTCTTACTTTACTTCTTCACTTTTCTATAGGCTAACTTTCATCTACAAGCATATCTTGACAAACTGAATACAGATTCGTAATTATTATATTATTACTAACATTTTGGATATTCTAACTTATATTTTAGTGCTTGCCACGAATACTTATCATTAGATATTCTTTTCTTACTTCACTTCTTCACTTTTCTAAACACTTATTACTTCTCAAAGCATACTCCTTAAATCTGAAACTCCATCTTCTTTTCTTACTTTACTTCTTCACTTTTCTATAGGCTAACTTTCATCTACAAGCATATCTTGACAAACTGAATACAGATTCGTAATTATTATATTATTACTAACATTTTGGATATTCTAACTTATATTTTAGTGCTTGCTACGAAAACTTATCATTAGATATTCTTTTCTTACTTCACTTCTTCACTTTTCTAAATACTTATTACTTCTCAAAGCATACTCCTTAAAACTGAAATTCTATCTTCTTTTCTTACTTTACTTCTTCACTTTTCTATAGGCTAACTTTCATCTACAAGCATATCTTGACAAACTGAATACAGATTCGTAATTATTATATTATTACTAACATTTTGGATATTCTAACTTATATTTTAGTGCTTGCCACGAATACTTATCATTAGATATTCTTTTCTTACTTCACTTCTTCACTTTTCTAAACACTTATTACTTCTCAAAGCATACTCCTTAAATCTGAAACTCCATCTTCTTTTCTTACTTTACTTCTTCACTTTTCTATAGGCTAACTTTCATCTACAAGCATATCTTGACAAACTGAATACAGATTCGTAATTATTATATTATTACTAACATTTTGGATATTCTAACTTATATTTTAGTGCTTGCCACGAATACTTATCATTAGATATTCTTTTCTTACTTCACTTCTTCACTTTTCTAAATACTTATTACTTCTCAAAGCATACTCCTTAAAACTGAAATTCTATCTTCTTTTCTTACTTTACTTCTTCACTTTTCTATAGGCTAACTTTCATCTACAAGCATATCTTGACAAACTGAATACAGATTCGTAATTATTATATTATTACTAACATTTTGAATATTCTAACTTATATTTTAGTGCTTGCCACGAATACTTATCATTAGATATTCTTTTCTTACTTCACTTCTTCACTTTTCTAAATACTTATTACTTCTCAAAGCATACTCCTTAAAACTGAAATTCTATCTTCTTTTCTTACTTTACTTCTTCACTTTTCTATAGGCTAACTTTCATCTACAAGCATATCTTGACAAACTGAATACAGATTCGTAATTATTATATTATTACTAACATTTTGGATATTCTAACTTATATTTTAGTGCTTGCCACGAATACTTATCATTAGATATTCTTTTCTTACTTCACTTCTTCACTTTTCTAAACACTTATTACTTCTCAAAGCATACTCCTTAAAACTGAAACTCTATCTTCTTTTCTTACTTTACTTCTTCACTTTTCTATAGGCTAACTTTCATCTACAAGCATATCTTGACAAACTGAATACAGATTCGTAATTATTATATTATTACTAACATTTTGGATATTCTAACTTATATTTTAGTGCTTGCCACGAATACTTATCATTAGATATTCTTTTCTTACTTCACTTCTTCACTTTTCTAAACACTTATTACTTCTCAAAGCATACTCCTTAAAACTGAAATTCTATCTTCTTTTCTTACTTTACTTCTTCACTTTTCTATAGGCTAACTTTCATCTACAAGCATATCTTGACAAACTGAATACAGATTCGTAATTATTATATTATTACTAACATTTTGGATATTCTAACTTATATTTTAGTGCTTGCCACGAATACTTATCATTAGATATTCTTTTCTTACTTCACTTCTTCACTTTTCTAAACACTTATTACTTCTCAAAGCATACTCCTTAAATCTGAAACTCCATCTTCTTTCTTACTTTACTTCTTCACTTTTCTATAGGCTAACTTTCATCTACAAGCATATCTTGACAAACTGAATACAGATTCGTAATTATTATATTATTACTAACATTTTGGATATTCTAACTTATATTTTAGTGCTTGCTACGAAAACTTATCATTAGATATTCTTTTCTTACTTCACTTCTTCACTTTTCTAAATACTTATTACTTCTCAAAGCATACTCCTTAAAACTGAAATTCTATCTTCTTTCTTACTTTACTTCTTCACTTTTCTATAGGCTAACTTTCATCTACAAGCATATCTTGACAAACTGAATACAGATTCGTAATTATTATATTATTACTAACATTTTGGATATTCTAACTTATATTTTAGTGCTTGCCACGAATACTTATCATTAGATATTCTTTTCTTACTTCACTTCTTCACTTTTCTAAACACTTATTACTTCTCAAAGCATACTCCTTAAATCTGAAACTCCATCTTCTTTTCTTACTTTACTTCTTCACTTTTCTATAGGCTAACTTTCATCTACAAGCATATCTTGACAAACTGAATACAGATTCGTAATTATTATATTATTACTAACATTTTGGATATTCTAACTTATATTTTAGTGCTTGCCACGAATACTTATCATTAGATATTCTTTTTCTTACTTCACTTCTTCACTTTTCTAAATACTTATTACTTCTCAAAGCATACTCCTTAAAACTGAAATTCTATCTTCTTTTCTTACTTTACTTCTTCACTTTTCTATAGGCTAACTTTCATCTACAAGCATATCTTGACAAACTGAATACAGATTCGTAATTATTATATTATTACTAACATTTTGGATATTCTAACTTATATTTTAGTGCTTGCACGAATACTTATCATTAGATATTCTTTTCTTACTTCACTTCTTCACTTTTCTAAATACTTATTACTTCTCAAAGCATACTCCTTAAAACTGAAATTCTATCTTCTTTTCTTACTTTACTTCTTCACTTTTCTATAGGCTAACTTTCATCTACAAGCATATCTTGACAAACTGAATACAGATTCGTAATTATTATATTATTACTAACATTTTGGATATTCTAACTTATATTTTAGTGCTTGCCACGAATACTTATCATTAGATATTCTTTCTTACTTCACTTCTTCACTTTTCTAAATACTTATTACTTCTCAAAGCATACTCCTTAAAACTGAAATTCTATCTTCTTTTCTTACTTTACTTCTTCACTTTTCTATAGGCTAACTTTCATCTACAAGCATATCTTGACAAACTGAATACAGATTCGTAATTATTATATTATTACTAACATTTTGGATATTCTAACTTATATTTTAGTGCTTGCTACGAAAACTTATCATTAGATATTCTTTTCTTACTTCACTTCTTCACTTTTCTAAATACTTATTACTTCTCAAAGCATACTCCTTAAAACTGAAATTCTATCTTCTTTTCTTACTTTACTTCTTCACTTTTCTATAGGCTAACTTTCATCTACAAGCATATCTTGACAAACTGAATACAGATTCGTAATTATTATATTATTACTAACATTTTGGATATTCTAACTTATATTTTAGTGCTTGCCACGAATACTTATCATTAGATATTCTTTTCTTACTTCACTTCTTCACTTTTCTAAACACTTATTACTTCTCAAAGCATACTCCTTAAAACTGAAACTCTATCTTCTTTTCTTACTTTACTTCTTCACTTTTCTATAGGCTAACTTTCATCTACAAGCATATCTTGACAAACTGAATACAGATTCGTAATTATTATATTATTACTAACATTTTGGATATTCTAACTTATATTTTAGTGCTTGCCACGAATACTTATCATTAGATATTCTTTTCTTACTTCACTTCTTCACTTTTCTAAACACTTATTACTTCTCAAAGCATACTCCTTAAATCTGAAACTCCATCTTCTTTTCTTACTTTACTTCTTCACTTTTCTATAGGCTAACTTTCATCTACAAGCATATCTTGACAAACTGAATACAGATTCGTAATTATTATATTATTACTAACATTTTGGATATTCTAACTTATATTTTAGTGCTTGCCACGAATACTTATCATTAGATATTCTTTTCTTACTTCACTTCTTCACTTTTCTAAACACTTATTACTTCTCAAAGCATACTCCTTAAATCTGAAACTCCATCTTCTTTTCTTACTTTACTTCTTCACTTTTCTATAGGCTAACTTTCATCTACAAGCATATCTTGACAAACTGAATACAGATTCGTAATTATTATATTATTACTAACATTTTGGATATTCTAACTTATATTTTAGTGCTTGCCACGAATACTTATCATTAGATATTCTTTTCTTACTTCACTTCTTCACTTTTCTAAATACTTATTACTTCTCAAAGCATACTCCTTAAAACTGAAATTCTATCTTCTTTTCTTACTTTACTTCTTCACTTTTCTATAGGCTAACTTTCATCTACAAGCATATCTTGACAAACTGAATACAGATTCGTAATTATTATATTATTACTAACATTTTGGATATTCTAACTTATATTTTAGTGCTTGCCACGAATACTTATCATTAGATATTCTTTTCTTACTTCACTTCTTCACTTTTCTAAACACTTATTACTTCTCAAAGCATACTCCTTAAATCTGAAACTCCATCTTCTTTTCTTACTTTACTTCTTCACTTTTCTATAGGCTAACTTTCATCTACAAGCATATCTTGACAAACTGAATACAGATTCGTAATTATTATATTATTACTAACATTTTGGATATTCTAACTTATATTTTAGTGCTTGCCACGAATACTTATCATTAGATATTCTTTTCTTACTTCACTTCTTCACTTTTCTAAATACTTATTACTTCTCAAAGCATACTCCTTAAAACTGAAATTCTATCTTCTTTTCTTACTTTACTTCTTCACTTTTCTATAGGCTAACTTTCATCTACAAGCATATCTTGACAAACTGAATACAGATTCGTAATTATTATATTATTACTAACATTTTGGATATTCTAACTTATATTTTAGTGCTTGCCACGAATACTTATCATTAGATATTCTTTTCTTACTTCACTTCTTCACTTTTCTAAACACTTATTACTTCTCAAAGCATACTCCTTAAATCTGAAACTCCATCTTCTTTTCTTACTTTACTTCTTCACTTTTCTATAGGCTAACTTTCATCTACAAGCATATCTTGACAAACTGAATACAGATTCGTAATTATTATATTATTACTAACATTTTGGATATTCTAACTTATATTTTAGTGCTTGCCACGAATACTTATCATTAGATATTCTTTTCTTACTTCACTTCTTCACTTTTCTAAACACTTATTACTTCTCAAAGCATACTCCTTAAAACTGAAACTCTATCTTCTTTCTTACTTTACTTCTTCACTTTTCTATAGGCTAACTTTCATCTACAAGCATATCTTGACAAACTGAATACAGATTCGTAATTATTATATTATTACTAACATTTTGGATATTCTAACTTATATTTTAGTGCTTGCCACGAATACTTATCATTAGATATTCTTTTCTTACTTCACTTCTTCACTTTTCTAAATACTTATTACTTCTCAAAGCATACTCCTTAAAACTGAAATTCTATCTTCTTTTCTTACTTTACTTCTTCACTTTTCTATAGGCTAACTTTCATCTACAAGCATATCTTGACAAACTGAATACAGATTCGTAATTATTATATTATTACTAACATTTTGGATATTCTAACTTATATTTTAGTGCTTGCCACGAATACTTATCATTAGATATTCTTTTCTTACTTCACTTCTTCACTTTTCTAAACACTTATTACTTCTCAAAGCATACTCCTTAAATCTGAAACTCCATCTTCTTTTCTTACTTTACTTCTTCACTTTTCTATAGGCTAACTTTCATCTACAAGCATATCTTGACAAACTGAATACAGATTCGTAATTATTATATTATTACTAACATTTTGGATATTCTAACTTATATTTTAGTGCTTGCCACGAATACTTATCATTAGATATTCTTTTCTTACTTCACTTCTTCACTTTTCTAAATACTTATTACTTCTCAAAGCATACTCCTTAAAACTGAAATTCTATCTTCTTTTCTTACTTTACTTCTTCACTTTTCTATAGGCTAACTTTCATCTACAAGCATATCTTGACAAACTGAATACAGATTCGTAATTATTATATTATTACTAACATTTTGGATATTCTAACTTATATTTTAGTGCTTGCCACGAATACTTATCATTAGATATTCTTTTCTTACTTCACTTCTTCACTTTTCTAAACACTTATTACTTCTCAAAGCATACTCCTTAAATCTGAAACTCCATCTTCTTTTCTTACTTTACTTCTTCACTTTTCTATAGGCTAACTTTCATCTACAAGCATATCTTGACAAACTGAATACAGATTCGTAATTATTATATTATTACTAACATTTTGGATATTCTAACTTATATTTTAGTGCTTGCCACGAATACTTATCATTAGATATTCTTTTCTTACTTCACTTCTTCACTTTTCTAAATACTTATTACTTCTCAAAGCATACTCCTTAAAACTGAAATTCTATCTTCTTTTCTTACTTTACTTCTTCACTTTTCTATAGGCTAACTTTCATCTACAAGCATATCTTGACAAACTGAATACAGATTCGTAATTATTATATTATTACTAACATTTTGGATATTCTAACTTATATTTTAGTGCTTGCCACGAATACTTATCATTAGATATTCTTTTCTTACTTCACTTCTTCACTTTTCTAAACACTTATTACTTCTCAAAGCATACTCCTTAAATCTGAAACTCCATCTTCTTTTCTTACTTTACTTCTTCACTTTTCTAATAGGCTAACTTTCATCTACAAGCATATCTTGACAAACTGAATACAGATTCGTAATTATTATATTATTACTAACATTTTGGATATTCTAACTTATATTTTAGTGCTTGCCACGAATACTTATCATTAGATATTCTTTTCTTACTTCACTTCTTCACTTTTCTAAACACTTATTACTTTGAGAAGTAATAAGTGTTTAGAAAAGTGAAGAAGTGAAGTAAGAAAAGAATATCTAATGATAAGTATTCGTGGCAAGCACTAAAATATAAGTTAGAATATCCAAAATGTTAGTAATAATATAATAATTACGAATCTGTATTCAGTTTGTCAAGATATGCTTGTAGATGAAAGTTAGCCTATAGAAAAGTGAAGAAGTAAAGTAAGAAAAGAAGATGGAGTTTCAGATTTAAGGAGTATGCTTTGAGAAGTAATAAGTGTTTAGAAAAGTGAAGAAGTGAAGTAAGAAAAGAATATCTAATGATAAGTATTCGTGGCAAGCACTAAAATATAAGTTAGAATATCCAAAATGTTAGTAATAATATAATAATTACGAATCTGTATTCAGTTTGTCAAGATATGCTTGTAGATGAAAGTTAGCCTATAGAAAAGTGAAGAAGTAAAGTAAGAAAAGAAGATAGAATTTCAGTTTTAAGGAGTATGCTTTGAGAAGTAATAAGTATTTAGAAAAGTGAAGAAGTGAAGTAAGAAAAGAATATCTAATGATAAGTATTCGTGGCAAGCACTAAAATATAAGTTAGAATATCCAAAATGTTAGTAATAATATAATAATTACGAATCTGTATTCAGTTTGTCAAGATATGCTTGTAGATGAAAGTTAGCCTATAGAAAAGTGAAGAAGTAAAGTAAGAAAAGAAGATAGAATTTCAGTTTTAAGGAGTATGCTTTGAGAAGTAATAAGTGTTTAGAAAAGTGAAGAAGTGAAGTAAGAAAAGAATATCTAATGATAAGTATTCGTGGCAAGCACTAAAATATAAGTTAGAATATCCAAAATGTTAGTAATAATATAATAATTACGAATCTGTATTCAGTTTGTCAAGATATGCTTGTAGATGAAAGTTAGCCTATAGAAAAGTGAAGAAGTAAAGTAAGAAAAGAAGATAGAATTTCAGTTTTAAGGAGTATGCTTTGAGAAGTAATAAGTATTTAGAAAAGTGAAGAAGTGAAGTAAGAAAAGAATATCTAATGATAAGTTTTCGTAGCAAGCACTAAAATATAAGTTAGAATATCCAAAATGTTAGTAATAATATAATAATTACGAATCTGTATTCAGTTTGTCAAGATATGCTTGTAGATGAAAGTTAGCCTATAGAAAAGTGAAGAAGTAAAGTAAGAAAAGAAGATAGAATTTCAGTTTTAAGGAGTATGCTTTGAGAAGTAATAAGTATTTAGAAAAGTGAAGAAGTGAAGTAAGAAAAGAATATCTAATGATAAGTATTCGTGGCAAGCACTAAAATATAAGTTAGAATATCCAAAATGTTAGTAATAATATAATAATTACGAATCTGTATTCAGTTTGTCAAGATATGCTTGTAGATGAAAGTTAGCCTATAGAAAAGTGAAGAAGTAAAGTAAGAAAAGAAGATGGAGTTTCAGATTTAAGGAGTATGCTTTGAGAAGTAATAAGTGTTTAGAAAAGTGAAGAAGTGAAGTAAGAAAAGAATATCTAATGATAAGTATTCGTGGCAAGCACTAAAATATAAGTTAGAATATCCAAAATGTTAGTAATAATATAATAATTACGAATCTGTATTCAGTTTGTCAAGATATGCTTGTAGATGAAAGTTAGCCTATAGAAAAGTGAAGAAGTAAAGTAAGAAAAGAAGATAGAATTTCAGTTTTAAGGAGTATGCTTTGAGAAGTAATAAGTATTTAGAAAAGTGAAGAAGTGAAGTAAGAAAAGAATATCTAATGATAAGTATTCGTGGCAAGCACTAAAATATAAGTTAGAATATCCAAAATGTTAGTAATAATATAATAATTACGAATCTGTATTCAGTTTGTCAAGATATGCTTGTAGATGAAAGTTAGCCTATAGAAAAGTGAAGAAGTAAAGTAAGAAAAGAAGATAGAGTTTCAGTTTTAAGGAGTATGCTTTGAGAAGTAATAAGTGTTTAGAAAAGTGAAGAAGTGAAGTAAGAAAAGAATATCTAATGATAAGTATTCGTGGCAAGCACTAAAATATAAGTTAGAATATCCAAAATGTTAGTAATAATATAATAATTACGAATCTGTATTCAGTTTGTCAAGATATGCTTGTAGATGAAAGTTAGCCTATAGAAAAGTGAAGAAGTAAAGTAAGAAAAGAAGATAGAATTTCAGTTTTAAGGAGTATGCTTTGAGAAGTAATAAGTATTTAGAAAAGTGAAGAAGTGAAGTAAGAAAAGAATATCTAATGATAAGTATTCGTGGCAAGCACTAAAATATAAGTTAGAATATTCAAAATGTTAGTAATAATATAATAATTACGAATCTGTATTCAGTTTGTCAAGATATGCTTGTAGATGAAAGTTAGCCTATAGAAAAGTGAAGAAGTAAAGTAAGAAAAGAAGATAGAATTTCAGTTTTAAGGAGTATGCTTTGAGAAGTAATAAGTGTTTAGAAAAGTGAAGAAGTGAAGTAAGAAAAGAATATCTAATGATAAGTATTCGTGGCAAGCACTAAAATATAAGTTAGAATATCCAAAATGTTAGTAATAATATAATAATTACGAATCTGTATTCAGTTTGTCAAGATATGCTTGTAGATGAAAGTTAGCCTATAGAAAAGTGAAGAAGTAAAGTAAGAAAAGAAGATAGAATTTCAGTTTTAAGGAGTATGCTTTGAGAAGTAATAAGTATTTAGAAAAGTGAAGAAGTGAAGTAAGAAAAGAATATCTAATGATAAGTATTCGTGGCAAGCACTAAAATATAAGTTAGAATATTCAAAATGTTAGTAATAATATAATAATTACGAATCTGTATTCAGTTTGTCAAGATATGCTTGTAGATGAAAGTTAGCCTATAGAAAAGTGAAGAAGTAAAGTAAGAAAAGAAGATAGAATTTCAGTTTTAAGGAGTATGCTTTGAGAAGTAATAAGTATTTAGAAAAGTGAAGAAGTGAAGTAAGAAAAGAATATCTAATGATAAGTATTCGTGCAAGCACTAAAATATAAGTTAGAATATCCAAAATGTTAGTAATAATATAATAATTACGAATCTGTATTCAGTTTGTCAAGATATGCTTGTAGATGAAAGTTAGCCTATAGAAAAGTGAAGAAGTAAAGTAAGAAAAGAAGATAGAGTTTCAGTTTTAAGGAGTATGCTTTGAGAAGTAATAAGTGTTTAGAAAAGTGAAGAAGTGAAGTAAGAAAAGAATATCTAATGATAAGTATTCGTGGCAAGCACTAAAATATAAGTTAGAATATCCAAAATGTTAGTAATAATATAATAATTACGAATCTGTATTCAGTTTGTCAAGATATGCTTGTAGATGAAAGTTAGCCTATAGAAAAGTGAAGAAGTAAAGTAAGAAAAGAAGATAGAGTTTCAGTTTTAAGGAGTATGCTTTGAGAAGTAATAAGTGTTTAGAAAAGTGAAGAAGTGAAGTAAGAAAAGAATATCTAATGATAAGTATTCGTGGCAAGCACTAAAATATAAGTTAGAATATCCAAAATGTTAGTAATAATATAATAATTACGAATCTGTATTCAGTTTGTCAAGATATGCTTGTAGATGAAAGTTAGCCTATAGAAAAGTGAAGAAGTAAAGTAAGAAAAGAAGATAGAATTTCAGTTTTAAGGAGTATGCTTTGAGAAGTAATAAGTATTTAGAAAAGTGAAGAAGTGAAGTAAGAAAAGAATATCTAATGATAAGTTTTCGTAGCAAGCACTAAAATATAAGTTAGAATATCCAAAATGTTAGTAATAATATAATAATTACGAATCTGTATTCAGTTTGTCAAGATATGCTTGTAGATGAAAGTTAGCCTATAGAAAAGTGAAGAAGTAAAGTAAGAAAAGAAGATGGAGTTTCAGATTTAAGGAGTATGCTTTGAGAAGTAATAAGTGTTTAGAAAAGTGAAGAAGTGAAGTAAGAAAAGAATATCTAATGATAAGTATTCGTGGCAAGCACTAAAATATAAGTTAGAATATCCAAAATGTTAGTAATAATATAATAATTACGAATCTGTATTCAGTTTGTCAAGATATGCTTGTAGATGAAAGTTAGCCTATAGAAAAGTGAAGAAGTAAAGTAAGAAAAGAAGATGGAGTTTCAGATTTAAGGAGTATGCTTTGAGAAGTAATAAGTGTTTAGAAAAGTGAAGAAGTGAAGTAAGAAAAGAATATCTAATGATAAGTATTCGTGGCAAGCACTAAAATATAAGTTAGAATATCCAAAATGTTAGTAATAATATAATAATTACGAATCTGTATTCAGTTTGTCAAGATATGCTTGTAGATGAAAGTTAGCCTATAGAAAAGTGAAGAAGTAAAGTAAGAAAAGAAGATAGAATTTCAGTTTTAAGGAGTATGCTTTGAGAAGTAATAAGTATTTAGAAAAGTGAAGAAGTGAAGTAAGAAAAGAATATCTAATGATAAGTATTCGTGGCAAGCACTAAAATATAAGTTAGAATATCCAAAATGTTAGTAATAATATAATAATTACGAATCTGTATTCAGTTTGTCAAGATATGCTTGTAGATGAAAGTTAGCCTATAGAAAAGTGAAGAAGTAAAGTAAGAAAAGAAGATAGAGTTTCAGTTTTAAGGAGTATGCTTTGAGAAGTAATAAGTGTTTAGAAAAGTGAAGAAGTGAAGTAAGAAAAGAATATCTAATGATAAGTATTCGTGGCAAGCACTAAAATATAAGTTAGAATATCCAAAATGTTAGTAATAATATAATAATTACGAATCTGTATTCAGTTTGTCAAGATATGCTTGTAGATGAAAGTTAGCCTATAGAAAAGTGAAGAAGTAAAGTAAGAAAAGAAGATGGAGTTTCAGATTTAAGGAGTATGCTTTGAGAAGTAATAAGTGTTTAGAAAAGTGAAGAAGTGAAGTAAGAAAAGAATATCTAATGATAAGTATTCGTGGCAAGCACTAAAATATAAGTTAGAATATCCAAAATGTTAGTAATAATATAATAATTACGAATCTGTATTCAGTTTGTCAAGATATGCTTGTAGATGAAAGTTAGCCTATAGAAAAGTGAAGAAGTAAAGTAAGAAAAGAAGATGGAGTTTCAGATTTAAGGAGTATGCTTTGAGAAGTAATAAGTGTTTAGAAAAGTGAAGAAGTGAAGTAAGAAAAGAATATCTAATGATAAGTATTCGTGGCAAGCACTAAAATATAAGTTAGAATATCCAAAATGTTAGTAATAATATAATAATTACGAATCTGTATTCAGTTTGTCAAGATATGCTTGTAGATGAAAGTTAGCCTATAGAAAAGTGAAGAAGTAAAGTAAGAAAAGAAGATAGAATTTCAGTTTTAAGGAGTATGCTTTGAGAAGTAATAAGTATTTAGAAAAGTGAAGAAGTGAAGTAAGAAAAGAATATCTAATGATAAGTATTCGTGGCAAGCACTAAAATATAAGTTAGAATATCCAAAATGTTAGTAATAATATAATAATTACGAATCTGTATTCAGTTTGTCAAGATATGCTTGTAGATGAAAGTTAGCCTATAGAAAAGTGAAGAAGTAAAGTAAGAAAAGAAGATGGAGTTTCAGATTTAAGGAGTATGCTTTGAGAAGTAATAAGTGTTTAGAAAAGTGAAGAAGTGAAGTAAGAAAAGAATATCTAATGATAAGTATTCGTGGCAAGCACTAAAATATAAGTTAGAATATCCAAAATGTTAGTAATAATATAATAATTACGAATCTGTATTCAGTTTGTCAAGATATGCTTGTAGATGAAAGTTAGCCTATAGAAAAGTGAAGAAGTAAAGTAAGAAAAGAAGATAGAATTTCAGTTTTAAGGAGTATGCTTTGAGAAGTAATAAGTATTTAGAAAAGTGAAGAAGTGAAGTAAGAAAAGAATATCTAATGATAAGTATTCGTGGCAAGCACTAAAATATAAGTTAGAATATCCAAAATGTTAGTAATAATATAATAATTACGAATCTGTATTCAGTTTGTCAAGATATGCTTGTAGATGAAAGTTAGCCTATAGAAAAGTGAAGAAGTAAAGTAAGAAAAGAAGATAGAGTTTCAGTTTTAAGGAGTATGCTTTGAGAAGTAATAAGTGTTTAGAAAAGTGAAGAAGTGAAGTAAGAAAAGAATATCTAATGATAAGTATTCGTGGCAAGCACTAAAATATAAGTTAGAATATCCAAAATGTTAGTAATAATATAATAATTACGAATCTGTATTCAGTTTGTCAAGATATGCTTGTAGATGAAAGTTAGCCTATAGAAAAGTGAAGAAGTAAAGTAAGAAAAGAAGATGGAGTTTCAGATTTAAGGAGTATGCTTTGAGAAGTAATAAGTGTTTAGAAAAGTGAAGAAGTGAAGTAAGAAAAGAATATCTAATGATAAGTATTCGTGGCAAGCACTAAAATATAAGTTAGAATATCCAAAATGTTAGTAATAATATAATAATTACGAATCTGTATTCAGTTTGTCAAGATATGCTTGTAGATGAAAGTTAGCCTATAGAAAAGTGAAGAAGTAAAGTAAGAAAAGAAGATAGAATTTCAGTTTTAAGGAGTATGCTTTGAGAAGTAATAAGTATTTAGAAAAGTGAAGAAGTGAAGTAAGAAAAGAATATCTAATGATAAGTATTCGTGGCAAGCACTAAAATATAAGTTAGAATATCCAAAATGTTAGTAATAATATAATAATTACGAATCTGTATTCAGTTTGTCAAGATATGCTTGTAGATGAAAGTTAGCCTATAGAAAAGTGAAGAAGTAAAGTAAGAAAAGAAGATGGAGTTTCAGATTTAAGGAGTATGCTTTGAGAAGTAATAAGTGTTTAGAAAAGTGAAGAAGTGAAGTAAGAAAAGAATATCTAATGATAAGTATTCGTGGCAAGCACTAAAATATAAGTTAGAATATCCAAAATGTTAGTAATAATATAATAATTACGAATCTGTATTCAGTTTGTCAAGATATGCTTGTAGATGAAAGTTAGCCTATAGAAAAGTGAAGAAGTAAAGTAAGAAAAGAAGATAGAATTTCAGTTTTAAGGAGTATGCTTTGAGAAGTAATAAGTATTTAGAAAAGTGAAGAAGTGAAGTAAGAAAAGAATATCTAATGATAAGTATTCGTGGCAAGCACTAAAATATAAGTTAGAATATCCAAAATGTTAGTAATAATATAATAATTACGAATCTGTATTCAGTTTGTCAAGATATGCTTGTAGATGAAAGTTAGCCTATAGAAAAGTGAAGAAGTAAAGTAAGAAAAGAAGATGGAGTTTCAGATTTAAGGAGTATGCTTTGAGAAGTAATAAGTGTTTAGAAAAGTGAAGAAGTGAAGTAAGAAAAGAATATCTAATGATAAGTATTCGTGGCAAGCACTAAAATATAAGTTAGAATATCCAAAATGTTAGTAATAATATAATAATTACGAATCTGTATTCAGTTTGTCAAGATATGCTTGTAGATGAAAGTTAGCCTATAGAAAAGTGAAGAAGTAAAGTAAGAAAAGAAGATAGAATTTCAGTTTTAAGGAGTATGCTTTGAGAAGTAATAAGTATTTAGAAAAGTGAAGAAGTGAAGTAAGAAAAGAATATCTAATGATAAGTATTCGTGGCAAGCACTAAAATATAAGTTAGAATATCCAAAATGTTAGTAATAATATAATAATTACGAATCTGTATTCAGTTTGTCAAGATATGCTTGTAGATGAAAGTTAGCCTATAGAAAAGTGAAGAAGTAAAGTAAGAAAAGAAGATGGAGTTTCAGATTTAAGGAGTATGCTTTGAGAAGTAATAAGTGTTTAGAAAAGTGAAGAAGTGAAGTAAGAAAAGAATATCTAATGATAAGTATTCGTGGCAAGCACTAAAATATAAGTTAGAATATCCAAAATGTTAGTAATAATATAATAATTACGAATCTGTATTCAGTTTGTCAAGATATGCTTGTAGATGAAAGTTAGCCTATAGAAAAGTGAAGAAGTAAAGTAAGAAAAGAAGATAGAATTTCAGTTTTAAGGAGTATGCTTTGAGAAGTAATAAGTATTTAGAAAAGTGAAGAAGTGAAGTAAGAAAAGAATATCTAATGATAAGTATTCGTGGCAAGCACTAAAATATAAGTTAGAATATCCAAAATGTTAGTAATAATATAATAATTACGAATCTGTATTCAGTTTGTCAAGATATGCTTGTAGATGAAAGTTAGCCTATAGAAAAGTGAAGAAGTAAAGTAAGAAAAGAAGATAGAGTTTCAGTTTTAAGGAGTATGCTTTGAGAAGTAATAAGTGTTTAGAAAAGTGAAGAAGTGAAGTAAGAAAAGAATATCTAATGATAAGTATTCGTGGCAAGCACTAAAATATAAGTTAGAATATCCAAAATGTTAGTAATAATATAATAATTACGAATCTGTATTCAGTTTGTCAAGATATGCTTGTAGATGAAAGTTAGCCTATAGAAAAGTGAAGAAGTAAAGTAAGAAAAGAAGATGGAGTTTCAGATTTAAGGAGTATGCTTTGAGAAGTAATAAGTGTTTAGAAAAGTGAAGAAGTGAAGTAAGAAAAGAATATCTAATGATAAGTATTCGTGGCAAGCACTAAAATATAAGTTAGAATATCCAAAATGTTAGTAATAATATAATAATTACGAATCTGTATTCAGTTTGTCAAGATATGCTTGTAGATGAAAGTTAGCCTATAGAAAAGTGAAGAAGTAAAGTAAGAAAAGAAGATAGAATTTCAGTTTTAAGGAGTATGCTTTGAGAAGTAATAAGTATTTAGAAAAGTGAAGAAGTGAAGTAAGAAAAGAATATCTAATGATAAGTATTCGTGGCAAGCACTAAAATATAAGTTAGAATATCCAAAATGTTAGTAATAATATAATAATTACGAATCTGTATTCAGTTTGTCAAGATATGCTTGTAGATGAAAGTTAGCCTATAGAAAAGTGAAGAAGTAAAGTAAGAAAAGAAGATGGAGTTTCAGATTTAAGGAGTATGCTTTGAGAAGTAATAAGTGTTTAGAAAAGTGAAGAAGTGAAGTAAGAAAAGAATATCTAATGATAAGTATTCGTGGCAAGCACTAAAATATAAGTTAGAATATCCAAAATGTTAGTAATAATATAATAATTACGAATCTGTATTCAGTTTGTCAAGATATGCTTGTAGATGAAAGTTAGCCTATAGAAAAGTGAAGAAGTAAAGTAAGAAAAGAAGATAGAATTTCAGTTTTAAGGAGTATGCTTTGAGAAGTAATAAGTATTTAGAAAAGTGAAGAAGTGAAGTAAGAAAAGAATATCTAATGATAAGTATTCGTGGCAAGCACTAAAATATAAGTTAGAATATCCAAAATGTTAGTAATAATATAATAATTACGAATCTGTATTCAGTTTGTCAAGATATGCTTGTAGATGAAAGTTAGCCTATAGAAAAGTGAAGAAGTAAAGTAAGAAAAGAAGATGGAGTTTCAGATTTAAGGAGTATGCTTTGAGAAGTAATAAGTGTTTAGAAAAGTGAAGAAGTGAAGTAAGAAAAGAATATCTAATGATAAGTATTCGTGGCAAGCACTAAAATATAAGTTAGAATATCCAAAATGTTAGTAATAATATAATAATTACGAATCTGTATTCAGTTTGTCAAGATATGCTTGTAGATGAAAGTTAGCCTATAGAAAAGTGAAGAAGTAAAGTAAGAAAAGAAGATGGAGTTTCAGATTTAAGGAGTATGCTTTGAGAAGTAATAAGTGTTTAGAAAAGTGAAGAAGTGAAGTAAGAAAAGAATATCTAATGATAAGTATTCGTGGCAAGCACTAAAATATAAGTTAGAATATCCAAAATGTTAGTAATAATATAATAATTACGAATCTGTATTCAGTTTGTCAAGATATGCTTGTAGATGAAAGTTAGCCTATAGAAAAGTGAAGAAGTAAAGTAAGAAAAGAAGATAGAGTTCAGTTTTAAGGAGTATGCTTTGAGAAGTAATAAGTGTTTAGAAAAGTGAAGAAGTGAAGTAAGAAAAGAATATCTAATGATAAGTATTCGTGGCAAGCACTAAAATATAAGTTAGAATATCCAAAATGTTAGTAATAATATAATAATTACGAATCTGTATTCAGTTTGTCAAGATATGCTTGTAGATGAAAGTTAGCCTATAGAAAAGTGAAGAAGTAAAGTAAGAAAAGAAGATAGAATTTCAGTTTTAAGGAGTATGCTTTGAGAAGTAATAAGTATTTAGAAAAGTGAAGAAGTGAAGTAAGAAAAGAATATCTAATGATAAGTTTCGTAGCAAGCACTAAAATATAAGTTAGAATATCCAAAATGTTAGTAATAATATAATAATTACGAATCTGTATTCAGTTTGTCAAGATATGCTTGTAGATGAAAGTTAGCCTATAGAAAAGTGAAGAAGTAAAGTAAGAAAAGAAGATAGAATTTCAGTTTTAAGGAGTATGCTTTGAGAAGTAATAAGTATTTAGAAAAGTGAAGAAGTGAAGTAAGAAAAGAATATCTAATGATAAGTATTCGTGGCAAGCACTAAAATATAAGTTAGAATATCCAAAATGTTAGTAATAATATAATAATTACGAATCTGTATTCAGTTTGTCAAGATATGCTTGTAGATGAAAGTTAGCCTATAGAAAAGTGAAGAAGTAAAGTAAGAAAAGAAGATAGAATTTCAGTTTTAAGGAGTATGCTTTGAGAAGTAATAAGTATTTAGAAAAGTGAAGAAGTGAAGTAAGAAAAGAATATCTAATGATAAGTATTCGTGGCAAGCACTAAAATATAAGTTAGAATATCCAAAATGTTAGTAATAATATAATAATTACGAATCTGTATTCAGTTTGTCAAGATATGCTTGTAGATGAAAGTTAGCCTATAGAAAAGTGAAGAAGTAAAGTAAGAAAAGAAGATAGAATTTCAGTTTTAAGGAGTATGCTTTGAGAAGTAATAAGTATTTAGAAAAGTGAAGAAGTGAAGTAAGAAAAGAATATCTAATGATAAGTATTCGTGGCAAGCACTAAAATATAAGTTAGAATATCCAAAATGTTAGTAATAATATAATAATTACGAATCTGTATTCAGTTTGTCAAGATATGCTTGTAGATGAAAGTTAGCCTATAGAAAAGTGAAGAAGTAAAGTAAGAAAAGAAGATGGAGTTTCAGATTTAAGGAGTATGCTTTGAGAAGTAATAAGTGTTTAGAAAAGTGAAGAAGTGAAGTAAGAAAAGAATATCTAATGATAAGTATTCGTGGCAAGCACTAAAATATAAGTTAGAATATCCAAAATGTTAGTAATAATATAATAATTACGAATCTGTATTCAGTTTGTCAAGATATGCTTGTAGATGAAAGTTAGCCTATAGAAAAGTGAAGAAGTAAAGTAAGAAAAGAAGATAGAATTTCAGTTTTAAGGAGTATGCTTTGAGAAGTAATAAGTATTTAGAAAAGTGAAGAAGTGAAGTAAGAAAAGAATATCTAATGATAAGTTTTCGTAGCAAGCACTAAAATATAAGTTAGAATATCCAAAATGTTAGTAATAATATAATAATTACGAATCTGTATTCAGTTTGTCAAGATATGCTTGTAGATGAAAGTTAGCCTATAGAAAAGTGAAGAAGTAAAGTAAGAAAAGAAGATGGAGTTTCAGATTTAAGGAGTATGCTTTGAGAAGTAATAAGTGTTTAGAAAAGTGAAGAAGTGAAGTAAGAAAAGAATATCTAATGATAAGTATTCGTGGCAAGCACTAAAATATAAGTTAGAATATCCAAAATGTTAGTAATAATATAATAATTACGAATCTGTATTCAGTTTGTCAAGATATGCTTGTAGATGAAAGTTAGCCTATAGAAAAGTGAAGAAGTAAAGTAAGAAAAGAAGATAGAATTTCAGTTTTAAGGAGTATGCTTTGAGAAGTAATAAGTGTTTAGAAAAGTGAAGAAGTGAAGTAAGAAAAGAATATCTAATGATAAGTATTCGTGGCAAGCACTAAAATATAAGTTAGAATATCCAAAATGTTAGTAATAATATAATAATTACGAATCTGTATTCAGTTTGTCAAGATATGCTTGTAGATGAAAGTTAGCCTATAGAAAAGTGAAGAAGTAAAGTAAGAAAAGAAGATAGAGTTTCAGTTTTAAGGAGTATGCTTTGAGAAGTAATAAGTGTTTAGAAAAGTGAAGAAGTGAAGTAAGAAAAGAATATCTAATGATAAGTATTCGTGGCAAGCACTAAAATATAAGTTAGAATATCCAAAATGTTAGTAATAATATAATAATTACGAATCTGTATTCAGTTTGTCAAGATATGCTTGTAGATGAAAGTTAGCCTATAGAAAAGTGAAGAAGTAAAGTAAGAAAAGAAGATAGAATTTCAGTTTTAAGGAGTATGCTTTGAGAAGTAATAAGTATTTAGAAAAGTGAAGAAGTGAAGTAAGAAAAGAATATCTAATGATAAGTATTCGTGGCAAGCACTAAAATATAAGTTAGAATATTCAAAATGTTAGTAATAATATAATAATTACGAATCTGTATTCAGTTTGTCAAGATATGCTTGTAGATGAAAGTTAGCCTATAGAAAAGTGAAGAAGTAAAGTAAGAAAAGAAGATAGAATTTCAGTTTTAAGGAGTATGCTTTGAGAAGTAATAAGTATTTAGAAAAGTGAAGAAGTGAAGTAAGAAAAGAATATCTAATGATAAGTATTCGTGGCAAGCACTAAAATATAAGTTAGAATATCCAAAATGTTAGTAATAATATAATAATTACGAATCTGTATTCAGTTTGTCAAGATATGCTTGTAGATGAAAGTTAGCCTATAGAAAAGTGAAGAAGTAAAGTAAGAAAAGAAGATGGAGTTTCAGATTTAAGGAGTATGCTTTGAGAAGTAATAAGTGTTTAGAAAAGTGAAGAAGTGAAGTAAGAAAAGAATATCTAATGATAAGTATTCGTGGCAAGCACTAAAATATAAGTTAGAATATCCAAAATGTTAGTAATAATATAATAATTACGAATCTGTATTCAGTTTGTCAAGATATGCTTGTAGATGAAAGTTAGCCTATAGAAAAGTGAAGAAGTAAAGTAAGAAAAGAAGATAGAATTTCAGTTTTAAGGAGTATGCTTTGAGAAGTAATAAGTATTTAGAAAAGTGAAGAAGTGAAGTAAGAAAAGAATATCTAATGATAAGTTTTCGTAGCAAGCACTAAAATATAAGTTAGAATATCCAAAATGTTAGTAATAATATAATAATTACGAATCTGTATTCAGTTTGTCAAGATATGCTTGTAGATGAAAGTTAGCCTATAGAAAAGTGAAGAAGTAAAGTAAGAAAAGAAGATGGAGTTTCAGATTTAAGGAGTATGCTTTGAGAAGTAATAAGTGTTTAGAAAAGTGAAGAAGTGAAGTAAGAAAAGAATATCTAATGATAAGTATTCGTGGCAAGCACTAAAATATAAGTTAGAATATCCAAAATGTTAGTAATAATATAATAATTACGAATCTGTATTCAGTTTGTCAAGATATGCTTGTAGATGAAAGTTAGCCTATAGAAAAGTGAAGAAGTAAAGTAAGAAAAGAAGATAGAATTTCAGTTTTAAGGAGTATGCTTTGAGAAGTAATAAGTGTTTAGAAAAGTGAAGAAGTGAAGTAAGAAAAGAATATCTAATGATAAGTATTCGTGGCAAGCACTAAAATATAAGTTAGAATATCCAAAATGTTAGTAATAATATAATAATTACGAATCTGTATTCAGTTTGTCAAGATATGCTTGTAGATGAAAGTTAGCCTATAGAAAAGTGAAGAAGTAAAGTAAGAAAAGAAGAT
>CAMPDV010005349.1:0-42938 GCA_946699065.1 Loxodes magnus
ATAGATCTATCTATTTTTTTCATTTTCACAGTAGCTAATTCCTTCATCTTATCTCTTTTATTATATTTGAGAAAAAAACAAAAATTATACAAAGGATTATAAATCTAATTATTCTATTAATTAAGAATGCTAAACATACCTAAAGACCTAGAAATATTAAGCAATACAATAAGAAAGTTTATTAATAAGTAAATGGTCTAAGCTAGAATATTCTTAACTACTGATATTTGAGAAATAATAATGAGATAGATATTAGAGTATAAGACATTAAGTATTTAACTTAATATGACTTTATTATGCATTAGCTAACTAAAATTAGCAAAGTAAAGCTAAGTATGAAAGTGTGTAGATATAAATAAACTAACTTAATATAAATAGAGTGATATTAGTTATAATAGCTATTTATTATAAAGTCTGTTTTATTTATTATGGAGAAAATCTGCTTGCTATGTAGAAGTTGAATTTTATAGAACAAACTGATAGGAGAATAATAGTGTGGAAGTTAGTTATGTCTCATTTGTAATAATTTGTCATATCGATGAGTTAAAAAAATAAATATTAAGAGTATGAAACATGAATAGAATGTAGAAAAGAATGAGTTACTGTAATTAAAATATGAGAATTGAACATAGGTAAATGCTAGGGAGAAATACAAAGCAAATCAGATAACTGGTAAAAATGAAAGCTTAGATGATAATAAAGAAGTATGCTAACAATGCTTTAGTCTATTTCATAACTATACACAAATAAACTAAAAACAAGCATTAAGATCTACCCCTCAATAAATTAATCAGTAAACTTAGATATAAAAAAAGAAACTGAATATTCATTGCTTGCAAAGAAAACTCAACTAGATACAATGTACTTACATTATAAACTAATAAGAAGATAACAATAGCAACAAATAGCCTTATTAATTAATAGACTAATCTAAAGTATCATCATAAAAATAAGCAGTCATTTAAAGAAATAGCAGAGCAAATATTAAGAAATTATAGATTTATTAGATCAGGAAAAAAATAAAATTTATGAAGTTATGTAATCAAATATTAGTAATGAGCAGAAGAATTAATATATACCAGTAGAAGTTACTTGAAATATAATTCAAAATTTATGAGAGTGAATTTGAACCTTTTTAAAATCTGCTTATAGAAATAGAAAAATAAAAGTCATAAGAATAAATTTTAAATATACTAAAACTAGCTTTTCAGCCAAGAAAATATGGATCATTTTAAATAAAAAGAAAATTTATAAGAAACTAAATAGAATAATTAATAAAATAAAACTTTCCAGCTTTAAGAATAAAATTAAGATTAGTAGGTTGAACGAAGTGAGAAGATTTTGCAAACTCTATGCAATCAAAAAATTGAAGTTTTAAAAAGGAAAGAACACAAATCTGAATTAATAAGGTAATAAAAATATTATTATTAAAGATGATTATCTTATATCTAAGAAATACCTCTAAAGGAACAGTTAGTTTTCAGAAGATGAAGCAAATCTGTTGGAATTAAACATAATCAAAGTTAAAGAAAATTGAAGGAAATATTTTAAATGCAAAGTAATAAAGTAAAGCTAAATTAAAAGTTTTCTTATCTAGTACTTTAATTAAAGTTCCTTCAAAAGTTTGGAAATTATAGACTTAAATAGATAATTA
The DNA here is from genome assembly GCA_946699065.1 of Loxodes magnus. NCBI lineage: Eukaryota > Ciliophora > Karyorelictea > Loxodida > Loxodidae > Loxodes > Loxodes magnus. Next base: position 1,655 of record CAMPDV010005349.1, read on the forward strand.
GCATCTTTTATAGATCTTTAATTCCTTTTCTAAAAGTATTTCTATCTTCAAAATCCCTTACATTAAAATTTAAGATTTAAACATAACATTCGAAGAACTTAAAATAGATAATAACTCTATTATCATTATAGAATAAGGAAATACCTCCATTATATAAGAAGGATGCTAGTAGTGTAAGTAAAATGGGGTCTGGTTTAATGCTAGTAATGTAGTTTATAATAGTGGTGTTCATAAGAATGTTCATAGTAAGATATTTCGCATGAATGCTATTAAAAATAATAAATAAAGCTTAGCTTAGTAGGATTATAAAAACTTAGGGAATACATGTTATATGAATTCAGGCTTATAATGTTTATTACATACTACTCCTTTAGTAGAGTATTTTCTATCTAATTAATGGGAAAAGGATCTAAATATAAGTAATAAGTTTGGAACAGGAGGAGTTCTTACTAAGGAGTTTGGAAATATAGTGAAATAGATGTTTGATTAAAAGAATGGAACTTACAATCCAAATAATTTTAGAAACCAATTAATTAAATTTTCATCTTAGTTTATTAAAGGATAGCAACATGATTCTTAGCAGTTTATTAACTTTCTTCTTGATGCTCTACATGAAGATTTAAATTAAGTTACTACGAAACTATATATAGAAGGAAGATCAAGTGGTGGCAGATCGGATAAAATAGTTTCATAAGAATGTTGAGATAGATATAAAAAGAGAAATGATTCTAAGATAGTTGATATAATGCATGGCTAGATTAAATCTTCAATTAGCTGTTCTTAGTGTAATAAAGATTCAGTAATTATTCGATCCCTTTGCTGTGTTTATGTTTTAGAAATTCCTGATACTAAAAGTGGTTTATAGAAAGTATATTCAGTGCCTTTGAAATTTGAAAATCCTATAATACAAATAGATTTCAAAAACTCCTAAATTTAACTATAAGAATAAGAACTAGAAAGTAAGATAAAGAAAGGAAAGATAATTTTAGTCTAATATGATAAAGAATTTAGCATTAATAAAAGGTAGAAATATTAATCACAATGAAGCTAATACAAACGAAATAACTTTTGCTTATGAATAAAACCCTAAATAAGAAACTTAATATAGAACATTTGTTTAGTTCTATTTAAATAAGAATAGATGAAATGATTGTAATTACAATTAGATAGGAATTCCTGAACTTATAGATATATGATAGAACAAAAGATGTAATCTATCTGTATAATTATATTAGCTTTTCTCTATTTTCATAACTCTCTTGAACTTAAAAAAATTAAAAAAGCAAAAAAAATTTTTGAGTTAAGATTATAAGCGGAAAGCAATGAAAGTTCTATTATCTCTAAATTAAATGATAATAATAGCTCAGATATATCGCATAGCAATCTCTAGTAGAATTTAAAACTGCATCTTCTGCAGTAAGATGAATAAATGCTAAAATGGTCATTTTACTTTAGATAAGAAAAAAGCAATTGATCTATAATCTACTTAAGGGCAAGTAATTTTAGCATAAAAGTGTTTATAAATTGTAAGTATCAGAACTTTATTAAAGCAGTTAAACTAAGAACTTAAGCTATTTAGAATGAAAGCAAAGTTTAATCTGATTATTCTAGAATAACTCTTTATGACTGCTTTAATTTTTTTTTAATAAGAAGAAAAGCTATAAGGTGAAAACTAGTTTTTTCTGTAGCTATTGTAAACAATAGGTTAATGGAACTAAAAAAATATAGATATTTAAAGTTCCTGAGGTATTAATGATATAGCTTAAGAGATTCAAGCAAAACTAATCCTAAATATTAAAAATAGTTAAAGCTGTAGAATATCCTGAAGTGCTAGATGTTGGTCAGTTTCTACCTTAAAATTACTTAGAATCAAGTATTTATGATTTATATGCTGTCAATATTCATTAAGGAAATGCCAAAAGTGGACATTATAAAGCTTACGCAAAGGTAGATTAGAAATGGTATAGTTTCAATGATTCATAAATAAAAGCACTTAAAAGGTATATAAATTCTGACGCATATATACTTTTTTACCAGAGAAGAAAAAGCTGATCAAAAGTAAAACTTTTCTAAATAATTTAAACTTATCTTTCTCTTAATAAGAATAAAGTGTTCTGAGTATAGCTATTAAATAATGATGATATGCTTATAATACAACTTTATATAATCTATCTTTACTTAGAAATATCAAATGTATATATTAAATAATACTTAAAGAGAATAGTTAACTAATAAATTAGGTATATCTAAAACTTAAATGTTTTAACTAACTAACTAAAGTATCAAAATTATTTTAAATATATATGGTATCTTTAATACTTGGAAGTCTATATGGATATTTATATGATGTATAAAAATAATAGAAGGTAAACTAGGATAGAGTTATTAGATATTCCTATATTGGCTTTTAATAATTATATTAATTATAGTGTAATAGGGTATTGATATACTCCATAATATTTAGTATATTATAAAGCAATTACAATGAAATTTATTTTCATGCTCTACTTTATTTTAGAAATATTCTACTTTGTAGTAGTTTTTTCTCTTCGATCCAAAGAAAATTGGATTTTATAATAAATCTTAAATGCAAAATCAATTGAAAAGTAAACCTGGCTAAAACTTTTTATCTCCAGAATTTTGCTACAAAACTTAGAAAGCATTTTAGATTTAAAATCCTATAGGATTAAAATAATTTAGGTAATACATGTTGAATGAATTCAGGACTATAATGTTTGCTGCATACTGTTCCTTTAGTATAATATTTTCTATCAGATAACTGATAAGAAGATCTTAATAAAGAAAATCGTTTTGGTACTTAAGGAGTTTTGGCATAAGAGTTTTATAAATCTAATTTAGTAAACTCATAAGTAACATAAAGGAAGCTTTAGTCCTTCCAAGTTTTAATAAAAAATTCTTCAATTTGCTCCATAGTTTACTGAAGGTTAGTAGCATGATTCTTAACAGTTTATTAACTTTCTACTTGATGCTCTACATGAAGATTTAAATAAAATCACAAATAAAACTTATATTGCAGGAAAACAAGCGATGGAAGACCAGAAGAAGAGGTTTCGAAAGAATGTTGGGAAAGGTATAAAAAGAGAAACGACTCGAAGATAGTAGATATAATGCATGGATAAATGAAATCTTCACTTAAATGTTCTTAGTGTAATAAAGAAGCAGTGATATTTGATCCATTTGCTATATTTTTGTGTAGAAATTCCTAAAAGGAATGAAAACATACTATAAGTAAATTTTATACCTTAAGATTTCTAGCTTCCTACATCACTAACAGAGGTATTATGAAACTCTACAACTACAAATATAGACTATTTAATGGAATAAATAAAATAGAAGTAAAACGTTTCTGATGTAATGCTATTAAAACTTAGTAGTAAGGATAATATAAACACATTAGAAGTTTTAGAATAACTAGATAAGCATAATAAAAAGCAGTGCATTTTAGCTTATTAAGTTAATTCGAAAAATTAAGTTTAAGCAAAAAATTATATATAGAACTATAATGTAGTTTTACTAATAAAGTCCCAACAATAAAAACTGGATTAGGATTGGAATTACCTGAAATAATAGAAATAAATAGAACTTAAAAAGTAGGAGAGCTATACGATTTAATATTTAACCAATATCTAAAATATTAAGTTAAAGCTTAAGATGAAAATTAAAAGAAACTAAATTTTAAAATGAGAATCATCGCTGATTAATATTTCAACTCCTTAATCTAAAATCTAAAACAAAGATGAGAAAGGAAACTTAATTTATGACAATGTAAGCAAAAATGCTTATAATAAGATTTTTTGCTAGTTATTCTTATAATAAACTAATTAAAATTATCTGACATACACCTAGACAGAAACTATTGAAAGTTTACTATAAAAAATGCTTGTTCAGATTAGAAATTTTAATAACAAACTCTTAAGATATAAACTAAAATATAATCAATAGTAGAATTATCTAAAATTAAAGTATGATATAAGATAAGCCTAGCATATCATAAGTAAACATTTATGATTGCTTCTCTTATTTGCAATAAACGGAATGTTTAGAAGGTGAAAATAAATTTTATTGTAAAAATTGTAAAACTCACGTGAATGGTACTAAAAGGTTATAACTTTATAAAGCTCCTTAAGTGTTTATAGTTTATCTTAAGAGATTCAAGTAAAATGGCTTTAATATAGAAAAGAATGATTAAATTGTAGAATATCCTTTAGAGCTGGATGTTAAAGACTACTTACCTAAAAGTTATAAAGATTCTACAATATATGATTTATACGCAGTGAATATTCATTCAGGAAGCGCGAAAGGAGGACATTATTGGGCATAAGCAAAAGTAGGTGAGAAAATGGTACGTTTTCAATGATTCTAGGGTAAAAGATTGTGAATCATTTCAAAGTCCGAAAGCTTATGCCCTTTACTATCAAAGAAGAGATAGAGAGTTTGAAAGAGATATATATTAATAATATAAGTATAAAAATAAATAAAGTTAATAGAAAACTAAAATTAATGTGTTTATATAACAAAAATAATAAAAGTAACTATACATTCTATAATAAAAATAAATTTTACGTGTAAGTTTTTTATTTATTTAACTTTAAAATTTAGATTTTATTTAAAATTATGGAAAATAATAATAATATCAAAATACTCTATACTTATGAATTATTATATTTTTTAAAACCACCATAGTTGTTCGAAGGTGAACAACAAGGTCATCTTCATCAGAGGTTGGGGAAGTTAAGTACCCATAATCGACTTTATGTCTTCCTCTGCTTTGGTTTGGCCTTGAGACATAAGATTCTTAGACCTTCGACACTGGCTTGGCTTGGTTTAATTTATTTTTAATTCTGGAACGTAAAAGAAATAATATTACGAGCTTCATCAGAGGTGGGGAATTTAAGTACCCATAATTGACACATGTCGTCCTCTACTTTGGTGATGCAATGAGACACAATCCTGCCATGTCCTTGGACCTCCAGCAAGTATTAAAGATTACGAGTATTCTAAAATTATATCAGTATTGAACAAGGTTTATCAGTATCTGATAATTTTATCAGTAAGAAACATTCTTGTCAGTATGAAACATTTTTTTTAAAGAGCTGCGCACCAATGAGAGTGTTACGCGCTCTATAATCAAATTTATTTATTTATATATAAAAAAATTGAAAATTTCTTGTAAAAAGTTTCTTCTAAATAGGATCCATCTCTGTTAAATTACGATTAGTAAAACATACTATAAGAACTCAAAGATATGTATCGGAGAATTTAAAATTTTAAGAAACTTAAATGAGCTTGAAGGAAAAATTGCATACCTAATGTCTATCACATCAACACTAAAAAATAAAAATTTCCAACCTGTCAATCTGAGAATTGAACAAATAGAATCCAAATTCAATCAATTAGTAGAATTGACCGAAAGCTTATTTCTAAAAAATACAACAACAGATAACTCAACAAATGTGAACCTGAATCCTCAACCAGCAAAAATTCCGATAATAAAGAATAGAAAGTAATGCAGGTATTGAAGGAAGTATTGTCACATTTTAAGATATTGCTGAAAATTCTAATTAAAGTAAAAACTCGAAAGCTTTAAGTTATGGAGATCTTTAAGTAATCTTAACTGAACTCCGGAAGGTCTATTATATAGAAAAAAATGTACATTGAAAATTAACACTTGAAGGACATAGCAATTGCTTAATAAAGAAAAATTTGAATATATTTGGAATCGGACTCGATTGAAGCAAGATATCTTTAATTAAAAAGGGTGAATGGAGTACTGCAAGAATGTATTCTAAGGAGAAGACTCAGTGGAAATGGACCAACACTTAAGACAATTTTAAATTTTAAACTTTTTGATTAGTGACAAACCGAATAAAAGTGCCACGTTAATAAATTATACTAAGTTATAAGAATTTTAATCAATGCTAAAACTAATTTAGCACGATACAATATCTGTAAATAAAAGAGTGTGAATAGTATAAAATTGAAAATTCAACAATCTATATTTGCAAAAAGATAAAATAATTAAAAATAATGAAATAATTTAAATTATTTTTTAAATAATATATTAAAAATGTTAAATTATAAATAATTTTATAATTGACATTAGTTATGCAACTTTGAAACTAATTATATAGGGTTTTATAATGTCTTTAAATTTTAGTTCACTAAGTTGATAATATTCTATTTTTATTTAATAAAGCTAAAATTAAAATTTATTAATAAAACATTTTTAGTTGAAAGCAAAGTAAAAAGCAAATAATTATAAGATCTAGCTTTAAAGTACTAAAAGTATTTAAAAGATTACTTTTGTTAATAAGCTATCTAAGCATGAAAATTATGATAATTACTTTTTTAAATTTAATTTTAATATCTTTGGTAATTTAATATATTTTAATTTAGCTAAAACAAGATAAAAAACAATCAACTCAATATAGATTAATAGAGAATTGTTAATATAAATTTAACTTAAGAAATTGATACTTTTTAAGTTATAAAGATATATGTAGCTTACTCAATGCTTTTTTTAAATATATTTAAAAGTAAATTTAATTTCAAGGTTTATCCAATGTAAATCTAAAAGTTCTAATATAGTACTCATAAAATAAAAAATTAATCAATTTATAATTTAGAAAAATGGAATTAATAATAAAATGATTAAGAAATTTTACTCTTATTTTATTAAAAAGGATTAAAAATAATTAACATTTTTGAAGCAATAACAGTTTATATTTTTATATTGCCTTTGAGTAAAATTATTTAAATTATAGAAAATTATATTATTGGACAAAAAAAATTAAAAGTATTAATTTTGCATTTATTACTGAAATAATATTAAATAATAGTTTTAATGCAATATTTTATAAATTAACTAGTTTATTAAACTTTTTTGAAAGATTACAATCATTTTTTCTATTTTACTAATTAAATGCTTTTTTAATTCTTTCTTACATTTATTTTTTTATAAATTAAAAAAATTCGCAAAAAAATAATGCGAGAAATATTTGGATTGTCTGATTATAGATTCAGTTTTAGAGAATTTCCTCTAGGTTCAAAATCTTGAGGAGAAAATGTCTTAAAAATTATCCGGCTTTGATAAATGCTTTGAATTTATGATTATTAAGTATACATTTTGTATTTGTGAGGTAGCTTTTTGCAGAAAATTATAAGAAGAATATTTATGTCTATAGAAAGGTTTTTCAATAAAAAAATAGCGATAGCTTAGTTTTCCTCAAACATTCAAATTTAATTATTATCATTAAGAAAATGATAAAAATAATTTTTTAAACATGATAAGTTTAAAATGAAAAACCTTTGCTTTTTTAATCTTGATTTAAAAAAAAATTTGATAAATTCGAGATAATTTCTACTTCTTCAAATTTATACTAATTTAACAAAAAGTTTAATAAAAAACTTAAATTTTCTAATAATTTATTTGCTCATTTTATATTTTGCTTAAAACTCTTTTTGATTACATTCCTTTTTACTGTAGAAAATATCCACTTATCTTGTAGATTTCTCCAATATCAAAAAAGTATTTCTCTAGGACTTTCTTTCTTTTTATATATTAGTTATTTTTGAGTATTTTAAAAGTTCTAATATTTAAGTTGTAGGAATTTTTAATATTCTATGTTGAGATTTTCTTCAATTTATATCAATATACTAATTTCTTTTTTCTTAAAATATTTTTTAATTGATTTCTTATACTTTTTCTATAAACCCCTTAAATCTATCAATTTCTTAAGATTGAAATTTAACATTTCTTAAATATTTTCTAAATTTTTTGATTCTTTCTTATTTGGTTCTAGAAGATATTTAGCTATGTCTTATTATTTGTTCATGAAGATATTTGAATCTCTATTTTATCCTTTAAATTTTGAATGGACTACTTCTTTGCCAGATAAAGTAATATTTAATTGGTCTTTTCCTTTTTTAATCCTTTAATTTCTTTTTAAGTTCAACTTTATTCTCTTAATTTGTTTCAAAGTTAATTGTTCAGTTCATAGAAAAATCAACAAATTCTTAAAGCAAAACAGAACCACCTATTTCTTCAATTTTTTTATAGGGTAGTATTTTTGATTTGAAAGTAAACATTCTTGCATATTTTTTTATTTTCTTCTTGTTCCTTTTTTCTTCAAAATTTAAAAAATCTCTTTTCTAAATCTTCCTGATAGATTTTTGATTAATTTATTCCTAAAAAATGACTAAATTAATTCTATATATATTAATTGAAAAGATGGTGGGAGCTGAGAATGACCTTCGTGACAACACTTTCTGGTTTTATGGCTAGGAACAAGTTCCTTTCCTGTCGCTGAGAAAGTCCCTGGTCAGAGTCATTTTCTGAAGGGAACACTGTCTTTGGGATTATCCGCTCTTGGTAGGGGCTTGAAACCTGGCTGCTCATAGCGATGGAGCTCCCTAGCAGTTGTACCTGGAGCACAGCAGGATATCCCCGTTATTCCATAAAAAGAGAGCGTGGGTCGTGCAATCGGAAAGGAGTTTCCGGTGCAAAAACAATTTTTAGTTGAAATTAATTAATTAATTCTATATATATTTAAAAAATTTTAGAAGCAAAAAGTTATAAAATTAAATTAAAATCAATTTCATGCGAATTTATAAATTATAAGTGTCTAGATAAAACACGTTCTATATATTGATGTACATTTTTTAAATATAGCTTTATAGAAAAATTATTTCTAAACTTTAGATTTATTTTTCACTAATTTTCTCTAATTATCTAAAAATTAAAACTAGTTTAGTTTTAATTTATTAATCTCTCTTTTATTTAATATGATACATTTTTTTGTTAGCTATATTCCATTCAATGCTTAAATAAAAAATTATTTAATTAATTTTATTTATTAATTTACTTTTCCTTTCTAAATCTAAATTTTTAAATAAATAAATATATTGGATTATAGAGCGCATAGCACTCTCGTTGGCGCACAGCTCTTATATTAATTTTATTTAATGTTGAAAAAAAAATTTATGGGTCTCTCTATCCTTGTTTTCTCTTCTTGCAGTACGTCCCTGTAATTTTCCTTCCAAAGCATAGAATGCAATATGTGATTACGGATTTTCTCACATATGATGAAGAAAGTTTATTCCTGCATTCAGAGTTCTCCAGCTTGTCGAATCTTCCTTCTCTTGTTATTGATTTCTCTTCCTCCAATTTATCCTCCGTGTTCATTTTTTAGTTGCCTTGCTGGGGCTTCCAAGCAGCATCTGAAGAAAAGGGGTTTTCCACCCTATTTTAATAAAATATAGAACATTATTTTAATATTGTAGTACAACCTTATTAAATATCTTAGATTATTATATATTATATAAATAAATAGGAAGCAGCAATCCTCCAACTGAAACTGACTTAAACTATGGTACCAGGAGCATCCCATAGATGAAGAACTAGCCAAGGGAAGAGAAGACAAGATCGAAGAGGCATCAAGTAGCATTGATGACGAAAGATGCCAGATACTAAAGTCTCTTAGGGTAGCTTTCCGATCGCTGTCCTATAGAAGACAAAACTCACAAGGGAACGCTAGCACTGTGGAAGACTTCAACAAGGAATTTTTTAACTTTAAAAATCTTTATTAAAGAGCAAGCGCACCATTGAGGTGCTACACGCTCTATAATTTCATTTGTTTATTTATATAATTTATTTTTTATTTTTAGAATTACAAAATTAAATATAAATTAATTAATAGGGATAAAGAAGGTGGGGCTGAGATTGATAACCATAAAATCTTTAGCTTTGTTGATGAACTCAAGCTTCTATCCTTTCGCTCATAAGGTCCCTGGTTAGAGTCAATCCCTACAAGTGAACAAATCTTTTTGGCTATCTACTCTTACTAGTGGTTTGAAGTCTGTCGGTCCATAGTTATAGGACTTCCTGTCTGAAGCTTGTTGGATTAAGCAACAGGATATCCACGTTATATACATTAAGAGTATACCTTGTGCCGTTGAAAATGGAAAGGAGCTTCCAGTCCCTCGAAAATGAAACCTCGAAGTTAATTTAATTTAATAAAAATAAATAATTTAACAAATTTTAAAGATTTTCCAATTTATAAATAAAGTTATCTGTTTATTAAGTTCATACACTTTTTCTCTTATAAAATAGTGTATAAGCATTTTTATTCTGGAATTTCTTTTGCTTTTTCACCTAACTATCATTGAAATTATATCACTATTCCTCTACTTTCGCATATGCTTTATAATGACCTCCTTTCACTGATCCTAAATGAATGTTCACTGCATATAAATCATAAATAGTAGATTTTTTATAGGTTTTAGATAAATATTTCCTAACATCTAGCTCTTCAGGATATTCCACTTCCTTCTCTATTTTTTTAAATTAAGTTCCTATTTACTTAAATCTCTTTAATTATATCATAAATATTTCAGGAATATATGCATTTTTATAGTCTTCATTCCGTTAACATGCTTTTTACAAGAGGAACAGTAAAACTGATTGTCACCTTTCAAATATTCAGTTTATTCTTGCTGATTAAAACAATCATAAAGAGTAATTTTAGAAGTAGGGACTTGATTAATGTTTTAGAATACTAAATTTCTCTTTTCTATGTTATTTATAAATTATTTAACATTAGACTTAAAAATTTATTTTTATACTAAAGTGACTTAGTTAGAGTAAATTTTCAATTGTGTCATCTAAATTGTAGTCAATAAAATGACCCTCTTTACATTAGTTAGTTTACTTACAGAAGATACAGCTTTATTAACTTGAGATACCTTTCAATAGAGGTGTGACATCTTCATTTAAGCTTTATAATATTTTTTGCTCATTTAAATCTGATATTAATAGTATTTCGAAAAGTTTCTCCTTTTTCATTTTTTTACATTCAAATGAATTATAAAAATAAAAGAAGTAAATATTCTAATAGAGATTAAAAATACTTCATTATCTGCCTATATCATAAATTTCAGGTATTCCTATCATTTTATACTAACTACCACTTCATTTTTTTTTCTCAATATAGAACTGAATGAAAGTTCTATATTCATTTTCTTTTTTAGGATATATTTCATAAGCATAAATCACTTCATTTTATATACTCTTAATATTAGAGGCAATTTTAGCTTCAGGACTTTCTTTATCATGTTCTATTAAAATGATTTTTTATTATTTAATCATTTCATCCAAACTTTATTAAATTTCCTATTTTTAATATGATATTATCTCAATATGCTTTTCAAATATTTATGGTACTAAGTACATTTTGAAATCTTTACTCGCTTCAGGGATTTCCACACAGAATACTGCAAAAGGGTCAAAAATTACTGATTCTCTATTACAATTTTAGCATTATAATGCTGATTTAATTTATCCATGCATTAGATCTACTATCTTCGAGTCGTTTCTCTTTTTATATCTATCTCAACTCTTTTGTGAAACTATTTCATCCGGTCTTCCATCACTTGAATCTCCTTCAATATAATTTTTAGTTGCGACTTTGTTTAAATCTTCATGAAGAGCATCTAGAAGAAAATTAATAAACTGCTAAGAATCATGTTACTATCCTTCTGTTAACTAAGGAGCGTATTTAAGAAGAGCTTTTCTAAAATTATAAGGATTTATATTTCCATGCTTTTAACTAATCATCTACTTTACTAGCTTCGCAAACTCTATAGTTATTTACTCCTTTTGTGCCTTAAGGATTATTAATATTTAATTCTCTTTTCCATTATTTAAATAGAAAATAGGATACTAAAGGAATAGTATGAAGAAGAACATTATAAGCCTGAATTCATAAAGCATGCATTTCCTAAATTTTATAATCCTACTAAGCTTTTTAAGCATATATGTAAAGAATCTTTACTTAGAACATTTTTGAGAGCATCATTACTTAGAGTTACATTATTAGCACTCATATTAAATTTCAAGCTACTTGCAGAATTGGCATGCATCTTTGATGATTCAATTATTTCCTTATTCTACCATTAAAATAGAGGAGCTTTCTATTTATGCTTCTTAGAAAGTTAAGTCGAAATTTGTAATTTTATTAAAAGGAAGTTTAGAAATATGAATAGTATCAGAGTACGTATTAAATAGTTCTAAAAGGTCTATATTTTACTATTTGAAATTTAAGTTTTCAAACTTTGAAATTTGTTTGCTTAAAGTACTAAATAAAAAACTATTAAATTGGTTATTTTTAAAAAGCCAGACACTTGAAGAATATGCGAGACTTTTTAATTCACGAATATTACACTAATTAGTTATATCTTATTTTTTAAGTTCAAAATTTCGTTTAACTGCTTCGTCCAAATTCTAATGAATTAGAATATCATCTTCAATTTTTATAATTTAACTTGATAACTAATGTTCATAACTTTCTTATTAATGCTATAATGGAGCATTCTATTATTTTTTTGCATTAGTTCTGATACTTTTTAGACTATTTTAATCATCATTTTTATTACTTTATTATTATTCATTTATTTCGTCTATATTATGATAAATGGTACTATCATCTTATTCTTATTATTAATGATCTACATGGTTTAATGTTACAAATAGCTCCTTTAATTTATTTTCTACTTCACTCAATATTCTTTATTCCATTTATTAAACTATTGATTCTTATAATGGGTAGAATTAAAAGATTTAGGACTAAACGTTAACTAGTTATAGTTAGACTTTATCAATTTTCTTATTTTTATCTACTATGTTTTAAGTTGATTACATAGCTGAATAGATTGATTCCTTTATTGTATTAATTAGTACTTGATATTTCTTAAGATTATTATCAAATTAGTTTAGTCTAGCTATTGATAAATGCTGTTATTAGTTTAATTAAGTTATTTATTAATTATTTGCTTAATTTTACTTGCTATAATTTCATGCTTTAAAACTACATTTCTATTGCTTCCATTCAAGCTATCTTTTATATTATCTAATTATGTTCTTCTATTTCCTCGATTGACTGTTTTTATTTCATTTCTTATAATAGATTATCTAATCTTATTTAGTATATCTGATTATATGGCTAGTGAAGGTTATTAAAGCAATCTGTACAAGCTTTTATATTTAAACCAATAGAATCTTCTTTAATTAGCTACTCTTGCCTTTCAAGTTTACTAATCCCTTTTTGTTCTTTTCCTATTCTAATTAAAGTTCTAATAATCTATATTGTTTACGTTTATCAGTTCTTAATAACTTCTGCTTTATATACTTTAGTGGTTATTTTTCTAGAATATGAAATAATTACAAATAAGGCATTATCAGTTATCACATTTATACTATCTCTAGAATTTCTCTTAACTCTTTTAATCTCCACAAAAAGAACACCTAAGTTCCATTTAATTTATAAGCTAAATATTAAACTAATTAAATATAACTACTTTTAGCAATTTACTTCTAACTAACCTTTTAATATTTTAGAGTCTAGTAATTTAAACAAAATACTTTAAAAATTAAATTACAATGTAATAGCCTAGTGAAAAGTTAAATTTAATTTTGATAAAGATTAAATGTTTAAAATGAAGAATCATCTAAATAAAGTAAATAAAATAATATTCTATTTTAATTAGTTTTAGCTAAAGAAATACTGTAACTAGGAAAATAATTAATCTGGATTACATTTCTTTTAATTTAGGAGTATAATATTAATATTTTATTGTATCTTAGAATCTGAATTTCTAAAGAATAAGAAAAATGGAGGAAGCAAGATTAATAAATATAGAGTTTGAAATAAAAATGGAGTAAATCTGACAAGAATTTTAATAAAGTGGTGGTGTTCCAATGGAAATAAAGTAAAGAATAAACAGAAATAAAAAAATAAAATCAGAAAGCTTTGCTATATCTGTGAAAGTCGAGGGCATATATGATGTAAATCTTCGAAGCAAGAGAAAAAAATGGAATCTGAAAATCAATCTGACGGAAGACAACAACTTTCTTTCCATTGAGCGGTCGAAAGTTCTTACGGAGAAAACAAAAGCACTGGATGCAAGCCTATTCACAATTAGAAAAAGAAACTCTTCAAACTTTAAAAATTTTTCAAACTTCTAGTCGAAAGATAAGGTTTGGTTGAACTTAATTACTTTATTAATTAAAACTTCTAAATTTTGAAAAAAGATCATAAAAAAGTGCTGAATATTATTATTCTCTAGTAATAAAAGTTAAAATAAAATAAAATAATTTTATAGGTTAATTATTAAATAGGAAGAAAGAGTAGAGTACAATTTTGTGTGATGCAAAAAAGAAGAAAGTTTGAGTTTTAATGTTTCATTTAAAAATGGAAAATTATAATAATCCTAATGATATTGCTCTATTTAATTAAGAAGTGAATAAATAATAATTTATTAATAAAAATAAAATGGCACCTTAGAAAAAATATACCCCTCCAGCAAAACCTAATAACTTTTAGCAGGATGTGGTCATTGATTTTTACCTCCTTTAGATGGAAAATCAAAATTTAGCAAAGGCTGTAAGTAATTTATCAACAAATTTAAGATTTGATTTACAGAATGAATTTTTAAAATCTAAAAATTCAATTTTAAGATAGGAGTTAGATATAAATCAGTTCAGGTAGCAAATTTAAGGAAGAATCGTTTAGACAGAATATATCATGAAGGAAATTTGGAATTTTGGAAACTGTAGACTGTAAACCAGAACAATTCTAATAATTTAACGATACAACAAAAACCTCTTACATAAGAGACTACCTACCTAAGAATAATGGCATGCTAATTCTACAAGTGGTTAGAGGTATAAAGTACGGAGTTGCTATTAATTTCAATAGAAATAAAAGAGAATAGTAGAAAAATAAAAGTAAGAATATTTAAATATACTTCACAATAGATCGGTTATCTCATAGAAAAAATTAAAGTTAAATAAATAAATTAAAAAAATGATTATAGAGTGCGTAGCACCTCATTGGCGCGCAGCTCTTTCAATATTAATATTTAATATTAAGAAAATGTTCTCATGTTTCCTTGTTAAATATTCTAGAAGTCCAACAAGTCATGTTAGCTTCTCAAAATGGGGAATCTTCTTATTAAAAATTATTCTTAAATCCTGAGTTAACTGCTTCAGTCTTCTTGAATAAGTTCCAAATAAAAATTAGTTGTTAAGTCGGTATATAGAAGGCCTGTCAATCAAAATTTCATAACTGCTAGAAAGAAACCTCGGGGTAAGTTAAGCATGTCTCAACGGAGCTTATCTACCCTTCCCCGTGGTGACAATTAGTGCGAGATTACTCGCAATGAAGTATAAACCCTGCACCAGATTACCTACTAGTTTTTCTGACGTAGCCGACACCATTTTATATAATTAATAAAGAAACTACCTATATTCAAAAAGCAGTTAATGAATTTAATAAAAAAGGATTGCAATTTTACTTTCATAAAAAAATTTTAAAATCATCAAGAGATAAAAAGAGAACTTCGAAAAAATTTGAAATTAATACTTTTATTTAACACTAAAATTCTATAAGTAGCTGCACACCATTGAGATGCTACTTTCTCTATAATATTTTTAATTTAAAAGTTAATTAAATAAATCTTAACATTAAAAAATATATAAAACCACTAAAAAAAATGTTTTTAAATATAATTTATTTATATTAAATGCTAGTTAAAAATAAAATTTTTAAAAGTTCACATTTATATTATGAATAATGATTAATTACAATTTTATAAAGTTAAAAAATATTATAACTATTTTATTATTTTTAAATATTAAACTTATTAGTTTCTATTATACTATTATTCTATTTTATTTTAATTATAAATATTTAGGTTTTTATATGTTTTATATTGCATTGAAGATTTGTGAAATAATAATAATAAAATAATGCGAATCCTCTATTTTTAGATCATATCGGTTTTAGTTTAATTAAAAAATCAATATAAAACCTTGATAAAGTGCAACTCCGAAAATTTTATTACAATTTTTTTATCTATTTTCATTCTTTTTTCATAAGGTCTATTAACTAATAATTTGCCTAAATTTTATAAATTTATCTTATAATCTTTAAAAAAGAACGTCAAAACACGATCAAAAATTATTTATCCTAAATTTTCATTTATTTTTCTGGATAAAATCAGCATCTTTTTATTCTATAAATTATTTCCATTTTTCATCAAAATCTTTAATCATATTAGCATTAGCATTTTTTCTTAACTTCTGTACTTCATAAAAAATGTTGGACTACAATGTAATCCAATAATCCACTCTTGCATATTTGGTTGCCCTTTGAATAATTGGTGTTCACTTATTTGAGTAAATATTCAAGTTATTCTTAGGCTAAAATAAAGATCTTAAGAAGTTGAAAATCGACACTAACAAACTATTGTTCCAGGATATCGCATCAACTAGAAAATGTTTTTGTCACTAGTCGGTAGGAGATTATTTTTCTTCCAATAAAGTCACACTTAAAACTTTTTAGAAGTATAATTAATAATAGACTGAATTAAGATTTATAACAATTTATTTAGAATTTATCCATCTTTTAAATCAAAATCTAACCTAATAATTACAATAAGGCTAGTTTTTAATTAAAAATAATTTAATTGTAATTGATATTACTTGCATCATCAGATTAGATCATTGCTTAGAATATATTCTTGAATTCGTCCCTCCTAGTTTTTAACTTGCTCTAGAATTTGCGTATATCATTCTGTTTGCCTATCTTCTTCTGTTGTATTAACCATTAGTCTTATTCACCATTATTTAAGGCTCGAGATCAATCTTCATCCTATAAACTGCTCAATCATCTCTACATTATATCTTATTCTTTCTTTTTCTTATTGACTGTCTGTCTCTTTCATGACTGCTCTTTGATCTTCCTAAAGGCATCACAATTCCTCCATAGATGCAGTATATTAATGCATTAATAGCCCTCTTTCATTACTTTAGGTGTTTTCAAGATTTTTTCCATTTCCTATTTAGTTTATTTAATTTCCATTCTGTATATAGCTATCATTTTATCAGATTGATTTTGTTGGCTTTAGAAGTTCTTCTAACTCTGAATAATTTTTTCAATTTATTAATTTTATTCTTGGATCTACTAAACTCGGTAGTTATCTTGGCTAAATTACTTTCTTTAGTAATTCCAAAAAAGAGTCTAGTTCTCTCCCATGATTTGCCGACCCAGCTAAAATCTCTTACAGCCCGTTGCTAGATCTGCTCAACTAGCTTCTCGTTCTCCTTATGAAATTTCTTAACCTTTTCCTGGAGGTTTAGAACCACTTTGATGAGCTACTCCATGCGCATCTGGCCAGAAGTGTTTAATTCAAAAACCTCCTGGTGAAGGGTAGATTTTAGCTGTTTCCTAGGTTACTTCTACGATGTTGGCATTGCAGCATGTGTCGTTTTTTGGTAGCCTTTTCTGTTCCTCATAACTTTGCTATGTGTCTTGCTACTATTTCTTAGGTACAGGGAAGAATCCCTTTCTGAAGTTCTGCCTTATTTAATTTTTTTTAATTAAAACTATTTAACACTAAAGTAAAGTACAACAAATAAAATTCATCTGAATTAAATGACTAGGATGGTTTCGATCAGTTGTGCGAATAGTTTATGCAGATGCCATTATATAAATGGATAAATGCATATTTCTCAGCCTTACATCATACACTCAAGTTCATTATAAATATATGATCATTTGAGTTTCATATGATTTCTAGTAACATTTTTCAGAAAACAAGGATAAAAAAACATAGTGAGAATTTGCTATCCACCCGGATCAACTTATCTACTTTTTCTGTAAATTTTTTCATTACTTATTATTATACTATGATTGGTAGGAATTTCCCCTTCATTGTTGATAGTATCCAAGTTAAATTATAGCTTCCTCATTTTGCTTTTCCTAACTTGACAGTGATGATATTTGCATAAAATCCAAGTCCGAGTCTGGATCGGAGAAGAAAACCTAAGGTCTTGAAGACGAACTTTCATAAATACCTAATCTGCAGCTACACTCTATATATCCAGATGAGAACATAATGATGCATAAGACTGGATTTCTGTTTATATTAATTACTTAAAAAAGATATCAAGCTCACCGACTTGAATCCAAACTACAAGTAAGTCTTACTCATCTCTTCAACATATTTCTTCTAACATTAATAATAATTAAAAAAGTTTTCAATGAAATAAATCCGAAGCTTCATATTCTTTTAAAACCGAAAAATATATAACTAATAAGAATTAAATTTTTATTAAATAACATAAAACATTTACCTTTGACTATAAAGTTATTAATATAAGATATATATTTAATAAAATATTTATATAAAATTTAACTTATTTGAGTACATAATTCCTTTAATTAGTATCTTTATTCTTGTTTATATTCCATGTTCCTCCAATATTATTTTTAACCTTTTAGAATTAAAAAATTTTAGCATTTTTATATAGGTAATTAAATATTAATATTTTTATATTTATTTGATTGCTTTAGTGAACCTTCTAGATAATATGACTAAAATAATATTATATTGAGATTGGTTAATGCACCAACTAACTTATAATAATAAATAAATTAAGATTAGAGAGAGTGTATCATCTCAATGGAGCGCAGTTCTTTAATAAAGATTTATAAAGTAAAAAAATTCGTTTCTGAAGTCTTCCACAGTGCTAGCATCCTTTATGAGTCTCGTCTTTAAAGGGCGTGATCGGAGTGTTCCCTAAAAGCCTTAGTATCTGGCATCTTTCATCAATAACATTACTTGATACCTCTTAGTCTTTGTTTTCTCTCGTGTCTCTAACCAAGATTGCTGTTCGGTTCTTCGCCCATGGGTACTTCCTAGTATCAGATCTTGAATCAATATAAGTTGGATAATCACTCCTCCCTATTTATTTTTATATAACAGCTTTTGTACTTAAGAATTAAAACTTATATAATTTAATTAATTTCTAATACATCAAATATACTTTTAATTGGATTAAAATGATAAAAACTACATTTAAAATGATTACATAAAAGTAAATAGGTAAATACTTATCTTTTATAAAAAAAGTTATAAACTTTAGCTTCAAACAAAATAATCTAAATAATAGCTAAATAAATATAAATTATTTAAGAAAAATGGTAGCAAGCTATAGTATTTATATTACAGTTTAAAAAGATTAATTAGAGATCATTTTTTTTTAATTATCATAATTACTTCAATTAAAATTAATTTTTAGTCACCAGAAAAATAAATTGGATCTTAAAAATTAATATTATTGATATAAATTATTTTCTTATATATTTTAAATATTTTATATCATTATATATTGTAGATAAGAAGTAAGTATTAACAAGTTAAAAATATTAAAATGATTTGTATTAATAATTTTAAAATAAAGCTTATTATAATTTATCAAAATAGTTTGTTTAAGAGTGCGAAATAATTCAACTCTTTTAAAAGTTTTTTATTAGCAACATCTCTCAAATTTAATTCTCTGAAGCGATGCAAGTTTCAAGTTTAACCTATTTAAGCATTTAGATCTCTTGAGCTTGGCAAATCCTTCATCAGAAAAATGTCTTGCATCTTCAGATTTTTCTACTAAAATTTATCCTCCAGAAGCGCTCAATTCTAAAGGAATTGTTGGGCCTTCAAGCAGCTTCCAAAGGAAAGAGCTAGCACCTATTTAAATTAAATCATATAAATAAATATATTAAAGTGATACCACCATTGATAGATTCACTACTATTTCTATTCTTGCAACTCTTGATTCTCACTATCTTTTATTTTTTTAATTCTCGTATAGTGTTTTTTTCTCCTTTTTTAAAAACAAAAATAATTTTTCTCCTTTCGCTAAATTCTTGAAATTCTTTCCGAAGGCTCGAGTTAGAAGGGAATAAAGGTAATTCCATTCTTATGTTAATTATGACAATTGAATTAAATTCTTATACGTAAAAATTTTTATAATCTCAGTTATGTATTTAGATATTTTGCAACTCCTGTCAAAATTAAAAACATATGAAGACAGGAGATTTCTGATACCTGAATTTCGGTACCTTTACCCCAAGCACTGATAATAAAATATTTATCAGCTTCTCGTACCGCTTGAGAAAGCCCTCAAATAAATATGGCTTATCTTGCCAAGGACAAGTTCATAATTACCTGTAATTACAGGCATCTATTACAAAAGTACTCATAACGAAGTCTACACAACACCAGATTCCCTACTTGAGTAAATAGAATTAACCTTCCATTTTCATAAAAAGTAAGCAATAATATAAGCACATAATATAACAATACAATCAATTTAATAATAATTACATCCTAAAGTATTTATTTAACTAGCAACATATCACAGCTATTTAAGTAACTTGAATAAGCTTATATTTATATTAATTAAAATATTTACTTTTGCTTCTTAATTTAATAAATTAAGAATCTATTCTAATTATAGTGTATGCATAGTAGCATAAAAAATGGAATCTTATAAATTTGGATATAGCAGTTGATGATTGATAAGAAGAAAATAAGGATAAATATTAAATTATATCTATTTAATTTTAATAGTTATTATATACATTTTTTAATTTAAAGGTATATTTATTTTCAAATAAAAAATGGATGGTCAACTTTCTAAAGAATAAGAAACTAAGTAGTCACTTTAGAAATAGCAATTTGAAATAAATTCAGATAACCAATGTAAAAGATCAGATTCGAAGAAATAAAATAAACTAAAATAGCTAATAAAAAAGTTAAACTCATTAAATCCAAATTGTTCTATTTAACTAAACAAAAAGGAGTTCTCTCTTTTTTCTAGTTAATCCAACTAAAAACTCTAAATTCGTTTTAATTAATTCCCACCTGGATTTTTTAGTATAAATAGACCATTAGATAAAAGCTTAGAATAGTATTGAAATAAGATAAAATCTGATTATTATTCTAAATTTACCTAACCGTTATTCTTAAAAACTTACTTTGTGTTTCAAGTTGACTATCTTTAAGTGAGATTCGTCAACGAAAGAGAGAAAATATTTTTAGCCAATTGTATTAAGAAATCTCCATCTATTTTATCTCCTTTTTTATTTAACTTTAGCTTTGTATCCTATAAATTTTGGAAGATTAATCCAAGTATCGAAAACTATTTGATAATGAATTTCGATGACTTTCTATATAAACGTTTTCTAGATGTTATAAGTACTTTTTGCCAACCTTAAATATTTCCAAAAATACATTGATAATTTTAAACTGAAGAGGAGGTAAAAATTAATAAAAATGAGCTATTTAAAAATCCAAATTTAGAAAATTAAAAATCTAATAAAAATTAAGAAAAAAGCAGTTAAGATGAGCAGAAATAATAGCATTAAAAAGTAGTGCAAGTTCAGATTCTAGTAGGATTAGATAATTTAGGTAATACATGCTATATGAATTCAGGACTATAATGTTTGCTGCATACTGTTCCTTTAGTATAATATTTCTTATCAGATGCTTGATAAGATGATCTTAATGTAAAAAATCCTTTTGGTACTTAAGGAGTTTTGGCATAAGAGTTTTATAATCTAATTTAGTAAACTCATAAGTAACATAAAGGAAGCTTTAGTCCTTCCAAGTTTTAATAAAAAATTCTTCAATTTGCTCCATAGTTTACTGAAGGCTAGTAGCATGATTCTTAACAGTTTATTAACTTTCTACTTGATGCTCTACATGAAGATTTAAATAAAATCACAAATAAACCTTATATTGAAGGAAAACCAAGCGATGGAAGACCAGACGAAGAGGTTTCACAAGAATGTTGGGAAAGGTATAAAAAGAGAAACGACTCGAAGATAGTAGATATAATGCATGGATAGACTAAATCTTCCCTAAGATGTTCTTAGTGTAATTGAGAATCAGTGATATTTGATCCATTAGCTATATTTTGTGTAGAAAATTCCTAAAAATAATAAAAATATGATAATAGTAAATTTTATACCTTAAGAAATCTAGAATCCTCTATAATAAATAAAGTTGAATATCTCTAATGCGGAAAGCTTAAGGGAATAAATTTAAGAAAAGTTTAATATTCCTAACGTATTAATTGTTACAAGTAACAATGTTAATAGCATTTAAACTTATCAACTTCTAAAAAACATAAATATAGTAGATAATAAGCAATTTATTCTAGCTTATGAAATAAGTAAATAAGGCAAAGAAAGCGATTAAAATCTCTATACAAACAATGCTATAGTTTTAACATTTATAAAATTATTTATTTTGATAAAAATAAATTTAAATAGGAATACCGGAAATTATAGAGGTAAAAAAGTCATTAAAAGAAGGAGAACTTTTTGATTTTATTTAAAATAAGTACATAAAAGGAAGCTCCGAAGATTCAGAATATTAGAATAATTCCTTTGAGATAAGAATTATAAGTCAAAATAGAGAAAGCTTTATACTAACCAGTTTAAATTAAGAAGAATAAATAGAGTAAAATACCTAAAAATCATAAAGCTCATGTATTTTTTGCTTATCTGACTGCAAAAATGGACATTTAATAAAATAAAACCAGAATACTACTATTGAATAACTGCTTTAAATAAGCCATTTTAGGATAGAAGTCTTATTTCAAAGCAAGGAAGAAATGCCCAAAATAATTTTAGAGAAAAGAAATGTTAAAAATCTAAGTTTTAGTTAAGAATAATAAAAAGATACAGAAGTGACTCTTCATAATTGCTTCTCTTATTTACAATAAACGGAATTCTTAGAAGGTGAAAATAAATTTTATTGTAAAAATTGTAAAACTCACGTGAATGGAACTAAAAGGTTATAACTTTATAAAGCTCCTTAAGTGTTTATAGTTTATCTTAAGAGATTCAAGTAAAATGGCTTTATTGTAGAAAAGAATGATTAAATTGTAGAATATCCACTAGAGTTAGATGTTAAAGACTATTTACCTAGAAATTATAAAGATTCTACGATTTATGATTTATACGCAGTGAATATTCATTCAGGAAGCGTGAAAGGAGGACATTATTGGGCATAAGCAAAAGTGGGTGAGAAATGGTACGTTTTCAATGATTCTAGAGTAGAAAGTTGTGAATCATTTCAAAGTCCGAAAGCTTATGCCCTTTACTACCAAAGAAGATATTGAAAAAACTAAAAGTATTAGCAAAATAACTTAATTGAAAATTATTAATTTACACATAATCATTAAAATGTATTAGGAAAATAAAAACTTTCTTATTCTCGTTTTCAAAGAAATAAAGAAAACAAATTTCATAATTTTTATTTATTTTCTTAAATAATCTCTTTTTCTGAGATACTGCTATAATCTTCTAAAATCTAAAATTTAGTAAAAGTTTACTTTATTAAAGTATTATCAATAAGCACTAAGTTTTTTAATTTATCTATAAAAAGAGATATTAATAATTGCTTTTTTTCTAACCTTAAAACTTCATAAGTTTTAAATTAAAAGTTTGTTCAAATCTTAATAGCCAAAAAGATTTAAAAATACAAACTCATTTAAAATAAAAATTAATGATTGTAAATAATAAGAAACTATTAATTATTAAAGCCTTTTCCTCTTTTATTTGACAATTCCTAAAATACATAAAGTTTATAATTTCCATAAATAGCTCACTTATATAATTACGCTTTTAAAGTTACTTGATTAAGTTAGAGATTTTATTTTTTATTTCTTAATTAGTTTCTATATGGTTTTGTGTATTTTAGATTGAAATATGGAAACAAAGTTTTAGATTCAGATTTGATAATTTTTTATCTTGCTGTGGTGTGAATAAAACCGAAGTAGTTAATGCAAAAATAGGATCTTAATTAAAAGAAAGATCTAAAGCTATTTTGATGGTACTTAATACAAAAGCTAGATAAAGTTTGAAATAGTAATAATAAATAGCTAATAAGATAATTCTAGCTATTATATTCTAAAGTATTAACTAAGAAAAGGATTTTTATTAGTAATCCCTTAAAGTTGATAAACTCTTAGTTACTTTAATTTGAAGATAATTAAGAAGGAAAACTAAGAATGTATATTAAATAATAATTGTATTAAATAAGCTAGTTAAAGTATAAGTACAATCTTTAGCTTAATGATCTATTAGAATAATAATTGGTTTGCTTATAAATCAAGTATTTACAATAGAACAATTTAAAGCTCTCTAAGGAAATTATTTTAGATCTCTTTTTATTATTTAACCATTTGATTTGATGCCTTAACTATTATTATGAATGCTATATTTCATCTTAGTTATTGAAAACTTTCAAATAATATAGAGCTAGTTAATAGTGAAAGCTTAAAGCTAGCCAATCTGATTAAATATTTTAAGGATGGCTAAGTAAGCACTTTATATATTTCTAAGCATTTTCAATTTATCACATGTTCTTCAGTTCTATTTCATAAAGAAGAAAACTTTTAAATTGGTTGAAACTGGGAGAATGTTCAGTTTAAAGGATATAATAATTATTAGATGTAGACATATAAATCTATTTTTTCCTTTTAGCAATGCTTTATTTAAATAGTAGACAAATAAATTTATTATTCTTTCACTAAAATAAGATAGTGATTTCGTTTTTAAACCTAGTAGCTAGTAATCTTCTATGCTTTTTTAAGTGATAAATAGTGAAATCTATTTCTAACAATTACTTATGAATTATACCTTTTATCTTATTTAATCATGCTATTAATTATTTAGTATAATCAAATCTTTTCTATAAGGCTATTACTCAATATTTTTATATCTCATCTTTAACCGAATGTTCAGCTTTCTATTTCCTCTAAATCCTAATTTTAGGCTTTAAGTTCTTAAACTTAGTAGCTTATAATTTTTCTTAAGCTAAATAATTAACTTTTAAAAAGTGCTAGCTATTAAAGTTCTATTTAACAGATAGCAAATCTAAGATGCTTTTTTAGATCTAATTAAATTTATTTAATTCAAAGGTAAAATCTCACTATTTTTAACTTTCATTGGTTTAAATATCAGCTTTGTAAATTTAAATTAAGGACCTAAGCTAAAGCTTTAATTTAAGCTATAAAAACTTTATTTTTCATTAGTTTAAACTAAGAAAAAGATTTAACTGGCATATAGCATTGATATAAGAAAAGCATATAAACAAATAGCTAGAAATAAAAAAGCTATGGTTAATTAAAATAATTAAAGAGGAAAATACTTAAATAAGCTTGCTAAGGTTAAATTAGATTTATTGAAATAAAGAATTAATTTTAATATTATTTTTACATTGGAATTATGAAAGAGATGTGTAACTAGTGCTATGCGTCTAAATAGATAGGAAGAAGAAAAATGTTATTAAACTATATGTGGCCACTTGGTATGTATATGGTGCTTAAATTAAGCAAGAGCTGATGGATATAGATGCGATATTTGTGAGAGGATAAAAAAAGAAGAATAAATATAAATTTAGCAATAAAGTATGAAGGAGTAGAGATAAAATACCAAATTAAATGGCAATTCAGATATATAAATTAAGCAGATGAAAGATTAGTAAGAGGCGGAATAAAATAATGTGCTTTAAACTATTTAAGAAATCTTAGGGAAAAAACAAAAAGAAAAAGACTAAGAAAATCAATAAAACTTAGAGTAAACCTTAAATAATAAAAATCGCTCAACATAATTGATGGGAGTTTAAGTAGAAAATCTAAAAAATTGTACAGAAAGGAGTGAGAAGTTAGAAGAATTTGAAGATTAATGAAAAAGCGCATGACCAAGATCAAAATAAAGAGAAAGATGAAGTCAATATTGAAAGCATTAAAAAATACAAAATAGATAATAATAATTAATAAGAGCAAAAACTAACAAATGGAAATCAAAATTAAGGTGTAAGTGAAATATAATAGAAGAAAAAATCATGATCAAATTAATGTATCAGTATAAATAAACGAGTATGAACAAAAGCTTATAATCTAAAATTCTGAAAAGCTATAAAACTTGAAAGAAATAATTTAAAAATAAAATAGAATACTTCTAAACTATTAACGATTTATCTTAAGATTAGCATCTCTTACTTAAGCTTCAATTAAAAGAAACTCACTAAATACTAAATAACTTAATAAAGACAATCATTAAGAATGTTACTATGCACTTTAAAAATTAGTTGGCAAAATGGAAAGAGATATAAAAATAAATTTTTAATATATTAGAAAAAAACTAGAAGAATTAGTTGGCTAAATAAAGCTAGTTGAATTGAATAAATCATACTGAAGAGTTAAAATTTTAACTAAAAAATAAAGGAGTTATCTGATTAAGCTTCTGATATTCTTTATAATAATAGAATTGACCTCTCATTGTGATTTATAATAAATGAATATAAAAACTTTACTTAAAACAGAATTTGAATATTGTTTAGATGAGCAATAATGAAATTCAAGTACTTTAAATTAAGCAAGCAAAAGAAAGAGTATAATAGATTTTAATAGATTCAATAAGTAGTTTGAATAAGAAGTTAGAAGAATGTAAGCAAGAAAATTCTATTTAAAAACTAAAAATCAAAGAACTCAAAAAAAAAAAATTGAATATATATACAGGTATTAAATAAAAAAGTTACATCCAAAGAAGATTTGCTTAATATCTAAAGAGTTAATTTAATAAATTGACTAGTCTTCTTAAGAAAAATTATTTCTATTAAATATTATTTATATGAATGGAAACTTACGTTAATATTTAAAATGCTATGTTTAGAGATAAAACCGAATTTGATCCTTTTTGAGTCATATTTTAAGCGAGGCAGTTTCAAAATTTGAAAATCATAATCAGAGACAGACTAATGATAAATTTTGCAATTATTCAATTCATTTTCTGATTAATGTTCTTAATTTAAATTTCCATTCACTAAAATAATAAACCTAAACAAGACTTTCGATGAAATAAGAATAAGCGAAAATTCGATTATAGTTGTATAATAAGAAAATAACTCAATTTAGCAAGGAAAATGTTACTAATGCATACTAAAATGAAATATAATTTTTAGTGCTAATAATGTAGTTATAAAATGTGATGCTCGAAAGAATGCTCTAAGAAAGATCTAGAACATTATTGCTCGTCTTACTATTAAAATATATTAAGTTCTGTGGGATTGTAAAACTTAGGTAATACATGCTATATGAAACTCAGGGTTATAGTGTCTTCTGCATACTGTTCCTTTAGTAAAATATATACTATCTGATAAATGATAAAAGACTTAAATTATAATAACCCACTGGGAACAAAAGGAATTATTACCTAAGAATTTGCAAATCTTGTTAAATAAATTTCAAACACAAGAGATTAAAAATTCAATCCTATATCCTTTAGAAACTAATTATAAAGCATGCTCCCTTAATTTATTGAAAGCTAGTAGCATGATTCTTAACAGTTTACTAACTTTCTACTTGATGCTTTGCATGAAGATTTAAATAAAATCACAAATAAACCTTATATTGCAGGAAAACCAAGCGATGGAAGACCAGAAGAAGAGGTTTCGCAAGAATGTTGGGAAAGATATAAAAAGAGAAACGACTCGAAGATAGTAGATATAATGTATGGGCGAACTAAATCATCACTTAAATGTTCTTAGTGTAATAAAGAATCAGTTATATTGATCCATTTTCTGTACTATGCTTAGAAATTCCTAATAAAGAAGAATATTATAAAATAATTTTAATTCCTTTAGACAAAAAAGCTAAAATTCAAGTATTTGAAGTAAAATAATCAGAATTTCCTAACCAGAGCAAGATTTAGGAATATGTATCAAAAAAGCAAATAAAGATAAAATAGAGTTAATATAAAGTGATAAGCATCTAGATATAAACTCCTTTTAGTCTTTAAGTTCTTTATTGAGTATTCATTAATTAATATGCGCTTATGAAATGAATAATAAGGATGCTAATAAATATATAACTTTTGTTTAGTTTTATGAAAAATTAAATAAGTAGGTGGATATTAGAATTAAAAGCTAGGAATGCCTGAAGAATAATAAAATTAGATAAGAATTTAACGGTAAAAGAGCTGTTTAACCATATTAAATAAAGCTATTTTAGCAAATGCTCAAATATCAACTTAAAAATATCTTCCTTATTTGAAATAAGACTTATGCAAGTTTCGAATTAGCACTCTGTTATTCTAAATCTTAACAAAAATATTAATATTTAGAACCGAAACAAGTAAGGATGTGCTTTTTGTAGATATAAGCAAAAATGTAAAAATGGTCATCTTCTTTTAATAGATTAAGGTGATAAAATAGAAAGTTTACTTTCAATAAGTCATTTTAGTATAAAGATTTATTTAAACTAAAATACCTGAGAACTCATTGATTCAATCAAGTAAAGAAATTAAGAAATAAATGGAATTAATATAGAAGAGTCCTAATACTCTTAAGTAACTCTTTATGAGTGCTTCACTCAATTCTAGTAAATAGAGTAATTAAATGGGGAAAATAAATTCTACTGCTAAGGCTGTAAATCATTAGTTAACGGAGAAAAAACAATGAATATCCACCAACTTCCAGAAATATTGATGATATAACTTAAAAGATTTAAATAAACTTAGTACTAAATTTAGAAAATATAGACAATAATAGAATATTAAGAAGAGTTAGATTTAAGAAAATTTTTACCTGAGAAATATAAATTTTCACCTGTTTACGACCTATATGGTGTAAATATTCATCAAGGGACAGTTAAAGGAGGGCATTACAAAGCATATGCCCAAGTATATAAATAGTGATATAGTTTCAATGATACATAAGTAAAATAAATTAAAAGCCCACAGAATACAAATGCATACACTTTATTTTATCAAAGACGAAAATGACAAGTAAAGAAACGAAATGACTTTTTAAGGATTTTATTTTAAATCTAAAAATCTAAACCTTTAAAACAATAATTAAAATAAATTAAATATAAAAGAATAACTTAATTTTGATAAATTGTGATAATGGTGGCATTTCTTCTCTTAATGAATCACATTTAATAAAATTTAATTTATAATATATTTTAAATACAAAAGATAAGTATGCCAAGATGAATAAATAAAAAGAAAGCATAGCTTTATAACTTAAGAAAACATAATAATTTTACTTCTTTTATTTTATTATCTTCAGGTATTTATAATTTAAATAATTGCACCTAAAACATATTTAATCTTAAATCATTTCATTATAGAATTGGTTTCCTCTAATTATTATGATAAAAATTTACTCTAACTAAGCAAATTTTAATATTTTTCTTGTCTAAAATAAAAAAGAAATATTTCAAAAATTTATCTTAGATTTTAATTATAATAAACTTGCTCATAATTAATGAAAAACTGCGAAAAGTTATTTTTCTTATTAAATATTTTCTTAAAATAAGTAAAAAGATAAAATCTCTTTTATTTTATTTTTCTAAGATTTTTCAATCAAATATTACTTAGATTTAAAAATTTCGCTTTACTACCTAATTCTATAAAGAATATTATTTAACTTAGCTTTTTAATTTTTTTTTTTAATTTGAATAATGTGCACATATCATCGTATCAATGAAGCATAGTGTCGTATTAATAAATAAAAAAATTTAAATTATTAAAACTTTAATAAATAATTGGAATAATAAAACTTACTAAAACCTTTATTATATTTACTAAAATTTTTATCTAAATTATAAATTTACAATATATTAAAATTTCTATTTTCTGTTTCTTTATTTCTTTATTTTTTATTTCTTTTTTTAATTTTTTAAATAATAACATTTGCATGTATCCCTAAACTACCTCAATTAAAATTATTTGCATGACTTAATTAATTTCCTTCAATTTTTATATTCTATTTATGCAATAGAAAATAAAGGTAAAATTTTAAACTTTGAAAATTTTAATTTTACTCAAATAATAAATTTTTTATATTATGCTTTTATTAATTATCCGAATACACAATTAGTCTACCATTTTTTTTTAATAGTAGATTCTTAAAAATTCAGATCTATTTTCAACTGTTTTATAACTAAATGATTTTCTACATCCCGAAATTTATAAAAAAGTAGAAAAAAATAAAATTTGATTAGAAATATTTTTAGATTAAAGATGATATGAAAAATAAAATGGCAAATAGAAACAATTTACCGAAAAATAATTTTCTAACTAAAATAAGAATCTTTAATAAAGATCTATTTGATGTAGGGTGAGAACAAAAAATTATAAGATGCAATGAAGTAATTAATTAAGCATATAAGTATCTTTAACTTAAAAATAACTAACTCTAAAATAAATAAATTTTTGAATAGAAATTTAGAAACATTTTTTTCATACTTATTTAATTAAGAAGATAAAGAGCAGAAGATGGAATATAAGAAATTCTCTTAATTAAATAAATCACGAATAAGTTATGATTAAAGCTATTTACGATCCAGTGGAGATTGAAAAATCAAACTTAAATACTAATCAAATATGAAAAATTAAATAATTAATCAAATAATAAAAAGAAGATATAATATAAGCTGATTTTGTAGAAGACTAGATCATACCAATAAAAAAAAACTGTTGGAAATACAAAAAATTGAAAAAAAACTCTGAAAAACCTAACCAAATTTTATTGTACATCTAAAGATGATCTTTATTGAAAAAATGATTGGTGGAGATTAATTACTTCAGTGAAAAGTAGAGGTTTTAAAAGGAAGAAAAAAATTAAAGCTTAGAAGCGACTTTGATTGGAATAAAGCATCGAAAGTAAAGAAAGGATAAATAAGTAATCATGGATATGATTTAAGACTAAAAGGCTGGAGTAGAAATGGAAAATTTAAATGATTTTTACTATAATTCTTGAGATTTTTATAAACCAATATGCGATTGATCAAATAATGACGAAGTCGCATAGATAATTTATCTGATGCTATGCTAGGAAAATTTTGCCATCTAAATCTTAATTAATTAGTAGAATATAGAAAATAAATGTCTTATAAAATATTTTTTAGAATTACATATATATTTAAAAAGCATAAAACTTTAAAATATAAAAATTAAGACAATTTATTTTAATTATAAAATTAAAATCTTATTTTATCAACTTCCTACATTTTTTATTTAAAAAGATAAAATAAATATTTAAAAATGCTTTTAGCTTTAAGCATCTACTATTGCCTATTCTGTTAATTAACTTATATAATTTTAATTGACTTGCTTTTAAATAGAAAATTAATCTAATTTATTTATTAGAATTTAAAGTCAAAGATCATATTTATAAAGTCGCTTGAATTTATAATTATATTATTCTATAAAATATTATATTTTAAGTTTTTAATTTTGAGTAAACTAATTTAAAAGTGAATGTTATTAATATAAACTAAATTAATGTAAGTTAACTTAGTTAATAAAATTTTAAGTTGTTGATCTATTTTTGTTTCTTGAGATATTTTATACAATTTTTAATTTTTTTTCGATTTTTCTTTTTAAATTTTGAAGAAATTAATAAATAACTAGCAAGTAAATAAATTAATAAACATGACATAACCATTAATAGATTTTTCATGAATCAACTGTTGATGTTAATGTAAATGTTTTTATTAACTTTTTTGTCTAACCATCAATGAGTCACAGCAACATCAACTTCTCTAAAAAGGGAATCTGCTTGTTAAAATTTATTTTCGAATCTTGATGTAATATTCTAGTCTTCTAAACAAGATCAAAAATAAAAATTAAACATTAAGGATATTAAATAACGTCAGTTAAATATTCGTAATCCTAAAAAACCTTCAGGTAAGTTAGGAGTTTTCGGGTTTGTAGCCCTTATTCATGGTGGCATCTTGTGCAAGATTACTCGTACTACAGTATACACTGCACTAGATTACTTTAAAAATCCCAACTTGACTGATTCCCATATTTTTTTATAAAAGCATTTTCTTTTTGATTATTCTATAATATTTAGCTAACTGATCTAAAATAAATCATATAATAGAAAAAAAAGCTATATGATTAAATCATTTAAGTATAAAATATTTATTTATTTGAGTATTCCAAATAAATATGCATAATTTACTATTTATTTTTGATTAAATAGAATTAATTCATAAATTAAGTAAATAAAGAATCTAGCTATAATTTTTGAGGCAATATCTTTCTTCAATTACAAAAATTTCAAACTTTAAAAATATAATGAAAAAGCAAAAAGAAGATGAAAAGAAAACATCTTTATGATAATAGAATAGACTAACAAGCATTTTTTTATTTATTACTAAAAGTAATTAAAATGAAAATATCAATAACAATTAAAATAATATTTCAAATGAATAAATAACTTAGTAGAATAAGATAAAATGAATTTATTAAAAATAGTAAAAGTATTATATCATAATTTAAAAAACCATATTTTCAGTCTAAAGTAATTTAATAAGAAAAAAATTATGTTATAATAATTGAGTATAATTAAAATCTTAATAATCTTGTTAAAACTTATAAAATTCAACAAAATAAAAATGAAAATAATTCTACAAATTATTAACTTATCCTTTTTTCCAATATTTATTTATATCAATAAAATAAATAATTTCTAGATTATTAATATACTATCTTAGAAATTTTATAAATTTATAATTCAAACTATTTAATGAATTTCTTGCTTCTTAAATATCTACCCTACTTAAGTATTCTTCAATTTTTTTGTCTAATTTTATTTTCGGTTGAAAAAGCTATAAGCTTATTTATTTTTTTTAATAAATCTAAGGGAAAAAATCTTAGAAATAATATCTTTATAGTCTTTTAAGTTTATTTAAAACAAGAAATTTATATAAAGCTTATATGCGCTACCTTTTTATAAATTTTCTTTATAACTATATTGAGATTAATGTTTGAATAAAGATAGTAAGTTAGAAATTAAAGCAATAAAAGTAATTAAAATAAATAGTTTTATAATAATTATTAACTTTTCTATTTCTTAATAAATAAAAAAATTGCTCAGAATAATAAAAGGCAACTTAGACAAATAAAGAGTAACAATTATGGAAAGATGTATCTTTTATTTTTAATAGTTTTATGAAAATATTTGCTCTATTTTTAGCTAAACTATTACTTTATTTAATGAAAAAATGTTTTTTTAAACTAATTTTAAAATATTCTTTTCAGACTAAAAATAAGTTAATAATAGATCAATTAAAAAATTTCGCTTAAAATGTTTAATTGTTTTTAAATTTAAAAATTATTAATAAAAAGAAAAATTTAACTAAAATAAATATAAATGCTAACTATAATTTTAATTTCACGTTTACAAACAAAAAATTTTTATATTATAAAAATTTAACAAATCTGCTTTAAATTTTATTTATTTATTTATTTAATGAACATGAGAAAAATAAAAATTTCATATTTTTAGTGTAAAAAGTTTTAAAAACTATTTATTTGAAAAGATCCGTAAAATAAATTTTTTATTTAGTTCATTTTTTTAAATAATTAAAAAAATTTATCTTTGGAATAAGTTTATACATTGAAGATAAATTTTTTACTTTTAGTTAAATTAAATTAAGGTAGATCACCTTGTGACTTTATCATACCCACATAAGAGATCAATTTCTTGCTTCTTTCTACGATTCTACCTTTATAGTATTTACCTTTCCTCAAGAAATGAAAGAAAGGGTTAGATCAGAAAAGAATGATTTGCCCTCAAAGTTGAAAGCTTATAAACATTGTTGGTGTTCAGCATTAACTGAGCACTTCTGCTTGCTTGAATGATAACTGAAGAAGTCTAAAGTCAATTTCCACTCTTACATACATGTTTTTTTTTCTTACTTATCTAAAACAATTTGTAAATAAATAAATTATATTATAGAGCGCTTAACACTCTCTTTGGTGCTCAGCTCTTTAAAATTAATTTTATTTAATGTTAAAATTAAAATTTTATGGGTCTATCTATCCTTGTTTTCTCTTCCTGCAGTACGTCCCTGTAATTTTTCCTTCCAAAACATAGGATACAATATGCGATTACTGGTATATCTTTCCTCGACCTATGATGAAGAAGGTTTTCTCTTGGCATTCAGAGTTCTCCAGCTTGTTGAATTTTCCTTCTCTTGTTATTGGTTTTTCTTTCTCCGATTTATCCTCCATCCACGCTCCTTTTTTTGTTGCCTTGCTGGGCCTCCAAGCAGCATCCGAAGTAAAGGGATTTCTACCCTATTTAAAATATTTTTATGTAATAATTAATTTTGAGTCTATATTTAGCTATAATTATATTTTATTATATTAAAATTATATCAAATTGCTAGAAAAAATTTATTAAAATGGGTCATCGAATATTAAACAAAGTAATTGGTATTAACTTTTTATCTTTAAGCTCAGCTCTTTCACTCATCTTCAATTGATATATTAAAGAAATTATATTAATTAAAATTATAGCTAAAAATATCTCCAAACATTGAAGAAACAAATGTTTTGCTCTAGATATTCAATTTATTATAAATATGTTATAAAATGGATGTTGATTGAAGTCAGGAGAACTAACAGGAAATCTGGTTCAGTGTTTACTGCATTGCGAACAATCTCGCAAAGATGCTGCTATGGGGGAAAGTTGAAAAGCTTGGAGTCTATCTTGCACGAGGGGTCTCGCTGGAAGTATGACAGCTTGATTGACGCGCTACTAATGATTCAAAAACTAATTTTATTTGAATCCCATTCAAGAAAACTGGAGCATTTGGTTCAAGAATCGAGAAAATCTTTAATAAGTAGATTCTCAATTTGAAGAAACTAACATAATTCATTGGTTTACTATAATTTTAACAAGAAGTATTATAACATTTTTCTTAATATTAAATATTAATATTGAAAGAGCAGCGCACCAAAGAGGTACTCTTCGCTCTATAATAATCTTTATTTATTATACATACTAAAATTACTAATATAATAAAATTTTAAATTATTTAATTATATAATAAAAAAAGTATTTTAGGTTTTTGAAATTACAATAAAGAAAAAAGGAATTATTAAGAATGTTTTAAAATCGAAGACTTAGTTTTTTTTTTAAAATGTAAAATAAAGGCATATAATTTTATCTTAATGAATTCTCTTAAACTAAATTTTTTAATTAATCTTCATGAATAATTAAATAAAATTTTTATTTAATCCATAAAAGTTAGAATACCATTTATTCTAGTTAATTTATAAAATAATAATTAGAAATATATTAAGTATTTTATAGGCTTTTATTTTAGATTATATTTAAACTTATACAAATTTCTTAATTTTATAATAATGGAATCTAATTGTCCTCTTTGTAAAAATGAGTATAATAATACTAGAGTTCCTCTTGAATTATAATGTGGACATTTAGTTTGCTACACATGCTTTTATGATTTATATAAAGATTAAAAGTTTTTTAAATGCGCTTGTGGATATTAAAGTAAGTAAAAAATAGAATAAATAACTAGAAGAAAAGAATTGATACCAAAAAAACCTAAACCTGATAAATAATAAAATATATAAGATTTAGATTAGGAAGAAAACATAGAAATAAATAAAGAAAAAAAGAAGCAAAGTGAAGATAACAATTTAAAATAATCGGAATACTAAACATAAGCTAATGAGTAAAAAAGTAGTAAATTAAATGAAAAAAATGGAAATATGAGCAAATGCTAAAATCATTAAGCTCCCTTTCATTTGTTTTGCTGAAATCATAATAGCTCTTTTTGTGATAAATGTGTGTAGGAACATAAATAATGTGGAAAATTTTTGGATTTAAGAAACAAAAATATACATAATGACAGTGAATTTTAAGAAAAATTAAACTATTTTAAATAAAAAAAAGAATATTTTGAATAGTTTTAAAATTATTAAGAAACTATCTAAGTTATAATAGAAGAATAAATTTCCTAATTTCCTAATTATTAAAATAAAAACGAAGAATATCTACAGACTTTAGCTTAAAGAATGTAAGAAAAGGCTAAGAAATATTTTGAGACAAAGTAAAAATAATTAATAGATGAAAATGAGAATCTTACAAAGAAAAAAGAAAGCTTAGCAAAGTTAATCGATCAAATAGATTAAATTTAAGAATAATAAAATATAGAAATTGATAAATATATTCAATCTATATAAGAAATATAAAACTAGATTCAAAATCAAGACTAATATAATAAATCGCTTCTGATGACATTTTAGATCAATTTCAAGGAGATCGATTTCTTTAAAAGATAATTGAAGAATCTTTAGAAGAAATATTCTATAAATAAAAACGGTAAAATGATAAAAAAGACAAGCAGGAGAATAAAGATGAAATTATTAAAACTTTATTAAGATAAGTAACACTTATTTAGAATAAGTTAAATGAATAGAATTAAAAAAATATAAACCTAGAAGAAACACTAAATTAACTTTAAGCGAATTTTTAACAGGCTAATATATAAGATAGCAAAGAAACTTTTAAAGATAAAAATATCAATAATAAAGAAGAAGAAATTTAAAATTTAAAGGTAAATAATAGCGAAAAAGAAGAAATATCAAATTTGGAATAAAATATTTAAAATGAGGAAATAAAAAAAGAATTTGATTAAATGCAACAAAAATGTATATAATTATAAAGTTAAAACGAAGAGCTTAATAAAAAAATTTAAAACATAAGCGATTTAGAATAAACAATCGAAAAACTTAAATAAGACAATAAAAAATTACAAGAATAAATTGATCAGCAACAATAAATTTAAAAAACTAAAAATATAGAATAAAATATTTTTGAGAATATTAAATCACATTTTAGTAATTAAATTATTGTCTAGTAAAATTATCTTATTTTAAAAGAAATGGCATAGTCTGTAATTTATTCGAAAATAAAGAATGATTTAATTTTACCTACATGTAATTTTTATAAAAGGAAGCTAAAGGATATATTTAAAATGTTGTACTTAGTAAATATTTAGAATTTAAGAATTTGTTTCTTCTTACTTTGATCTGAATAAGTTTAAAATGTGGAAAATTAATTAAAGTTAGAAAGAACGTAGTTACTGCAATTTTTTAATGCATTTTAAGAAAAAATTCCTAGTTTCAATTTTTCAATTGATCTTGTTTAAAACAATAATTTAAATTTTATAGAAGCTAGAATAACAAGTGAAAGTATAATTATAATAGAACAAGGAGATAATTGAACATTATTAGATAGTTGCAAAACTTGTAAATAAAAAATTGGTAAATTTTAATGCAAATAGTGTCAGAAACCAAATATGATGCTCTATCAAATGTTCAATTAATGATTAAATGCACCAGTGCTTAGGAGAGAAAGAACTAACTTTAGTAGGATTAAAAAATCTTGGAAATACTTGTTATATGAACTCCGCACTGTAATTTCTTTTACATACTACCCCTCTAGTTTAATATTTTCTTTCTAAGCAATGAGAAAGTTAATTGAACGAAAACAATATTCATGGATCTTAAGGAACTATTTTGAAATAATTTGCTAATTTTATCAATGAAATTGTTTAATAAAAAATTGGACCTTATACTCCATCAAGTTTTAGAAATTAAATTAAACAAAAAAAAGCAATATTTGCTTCAGTATGATTAATAAGATGCTTTTTAATTCCTTAATTGATTAATTGATGTGCTACACGAAGATTTAAATAAAATTACTACAAAGTAATATATAGAAGGTAAAGCATCAGAAGGAAGATCTGATGAAGAAGTATCATAAGAATGTTGGGTCAAATATAAATAACGAAATGACTCAATAATTATAGACTTAATGCATGGACAGACTAAATCGGAATTGAAATGTTCATAATGCTAGAATGATTCTGTAATTTTTGATCCTTTTTCTGTGTTGGGTATTGAAATTCCAGATTAATAGGAGTTATTATTCAATGTTATCTTCATATCTCAAAAATTTGAAGAATAGCCAAGAGTACTTGAAATTTAATTATAATTTAAATAAAATAAAGAAGATTTAATGAAAGAAATAGCTAATAAGGTAAATACCAAGACATTTGAAATTTTCCAATATTCTTACAAATATACAACAGAAACTTTGAAGCCTCTAGGTGAATCTTTACATGATAGTAATGAAAAATAAATAATAGCCTTTGAAAGCTTTTTAAAAAGGTAAATAAATTTATAGAACTTTTATATCATTTAATCAAAATTTACCTTCCTATTATTATAGTGAAAAAACTTATTAAATAGGAATATTTGAAATAATAGGTTTAGAAAAAAATTTAAATATAGATACTCTCCTATTAATTCATTTATCTGCGTTTCTTTAGTAGTTTTGAATAAACAAAAAATGAAAATAACAAAATTTCAAATTTTAAAATAAAGATTATTGCTGAATAGAATGAATAAAGCATAGTTAAATTATTTAAATGAAGATTTGGAAATAAGCTAAGCTTAACAAAAAAGCTCTAAAGGATCCTTATAATGTGTTGATGTCAAACCTTATAATGTAAAAATGGACATGCTTTAGATCAAGAGGATAAAAGAGTAATTGAGGATTTGATTAAAATTTCTCATTTTAGAATTGAGTTGATCTTATTGAAAAAAAAATTATAATTTAGAGGACTATTTGGCTAAAAAAAGTCAAATAATTTAATAAACTAATTCAACATAACTAGTAATCCTTAAATTTCACTATAAGATTGCTTATAAAATTTCCAGTAAACCGAAAATTTAGAAGGATAAAATTAGTTTGAATGCTTATATTGCAAAGATAAAATAAATGGAACAAAAAAATTAAGTTTATACAAAATACCTCAAATTTTTATGATTCAATTAAAAAGATTTATTTAGAAAGGAAAATATATAGAAAAAAATTAAAAAGTAGTAGATTATCCTGAAAAAATTAGACCTTAAGGATTATTTACCTAAGAATTATAAAGATTCAAACATTATATAATTTAAGCGCTGTTATTATACATACAGGATCAACAAGTGGAGGACACTATTTTACCTATGCTTAAGTTGGAGATGAATGATATTAATTTAATGATGCATATGTAGAAGAATGCTAAGAAGTAGTAGATCCAAATGCTTATGGTTTGATATATCAAAGATAGTAGTGAGAAATAACTTTTAACTTTTTTAATATATAATAATAATAATAATAATATACTTAAAGTTAGTAGAGTTTTGCATTCTCTGGAATTGCAACCAGTTCCTGCGGACAGTTTTTTTTAACGTGGGTGTGATCCACGACCTTTTTATTAAGTGGAAGGTTACCACTTTAACCGTTCAAGTGGTCTTGCAGAAAGCTTTTATTTGTAGATCCCTGTTGGAGTTATTCATAGTTTATTGAGTTGTCTCCATGTTCTTTCCTGCTCTTATTCGTTTATTTTCTTTCATTATCAACAGTTTTTTAAAATATGTGATTTGATTTGCAACATCAACAAAGTTTGTATTATTGTCTTTATTTCTTTCTTTTTTATGATAATTTATTTTCTATATTTTCCAATCTTTTAATGAAACTTGTAGCAATCATTTCTTTTTCTGGATTCAATTCTGTTTTTAATTCTATTGGTATTTTTTCTATTTCCAATTTCGTGTCATATTTAAAGTTTTATTGTGACTAAGTTCAGAGTTGTTCTTCCGTTATCAAATTGCTTTGAATGAGCTGTCTTCTGAGTATTAATAATTCGTTGTTTTAATCCTCTATGCTATTCATTAATTCCCTTATTTTTTCTCCTTAGTTATAAGCTATTTCTTCATACTTTGAAATTAATTTTTACATTTGATCTAGTTAAATTTAAAGTTTTTGATCAGATTCGTTCTTAGGTTATCTTATCTCTATAGATCCTATCATCACTTTACCTTCTGATGACGAACTTGACTCCTCTCGTTGCTATTGTTTTTTTCTAATTTCTTTTGCCGCTTTTCTCTTTAGGTTTTTAAGTTAATTCTTTGAGAGTTGAAGAGATTAATCCATTTTTTTTATTAAGATTTTAATATATAATTGAATAATTTTATAAATAGATAGTTCCAAAATTTAAATAAAATCATTTTTTGCTTATAAATATTTTCAAGATGTATCAACAAAACCAATACATTTAAATATGATATCAATTAATATGACTTTACTATATTTTCATATAGATAATTAAACTGTTTATAAACTTTTGTTCATCAGTCCTATTTTTTTAAATTGCTCATGTACTTCTTTTTTTATTTTTCATCTTTGTCTTCGTTTTTATGTAGATCATTATATCATTAAATACTTCATCATTTAATTTGAGAATTTAAATTCTTCTTCTAAGTAATCTTTAGTGAAAGCTTTTAATTCTAAAATCTATTTTATTTAACTACTTTTAAGTGTGAAATTAAGAGCAATATAGCTTTGATAATATGCTAATATATTTATTAATTCGTTATTTTTTAAGACTTAAAATTTCTAAATAAAATCTAGCAAATTTTCACATGATTCAATATGTATAAAGCTATCTAAGTTTCGAGAGATACAAATCTCAAATGCTTAATATAAGTATCTTTAATATAAATTATATTAGAAATTAAAGCAAAAAGTTCCAAATTTGTATATAGAGTTTATTTCTCTAAAAATAATGTATTTATTTCGCATTAGTATAATCTGGAAATTATCTTGTTTCATTATAAATATTTAAATATATATATACATTTTTTCTGTAGCATCTTAAATTCCTTTTCTTCGATTTTACCTTTATAAGATTTTTTTTACAATTTTCAATGTTCTACACATATATTTCAAAAAATAAGTTAATTTCTCCTAGTTTTTTTTAATATTTCACACTTTAATTTTTGTTTGTTAATTGAAAAGCAATATCAAATTCAGGATTTACTTAAATTCCCTAATATAGCTTAAAAACATTTAAAAACTTCATTTTTATGTAATAATCAAAAGGTAGTCAATTCAAATATATGAAGCGTGATTTGTTAAATGTTGAATTTGGACTTTGGAAGCACATACAATTTTTTCCCCCTAATTTGTAATTTTTCTCTATTTTTTTATATATTATAGAAGTTATCATATAATCCCTTTTGAGATATACTCTACCTTACCAAATTAAAAATAATCAAAAATCTATTTAAAGTTTTAAGGAGTGATATTCAAATATTTTGATAACTTTAAAGTTGATTCATTAAATCATTTCTTATAATTTTCCAACATTTTTAGTAATAGAATTTATAATATTCATTTAAAGAAAAGTATATCCCAGTTAAAATACCTTCTTAGTTCTTTTTTTGACTAATTGTTCAAACTTATTTTAACATTAGTGTCGTCATGTTTTTAATTTTTCGTTCCTAAACATTTTTACTTACATTTACTAGCATTAATGTTCAATTTACCTATCAAACACTTTGCATGTTGCTTTAACCAAAAATCCACATGAACTTGATAGAGAAAATTATTATATAAGTTAATAAAAAGCAAATATAGTACTAGTTCTATATTTTTATAAATAAACTCAATTATAGAG